>JAJHUR010112348.1:0-21730 GCA_027495735.1 Lutjanus campechanus | reverse complement strand
ACCCCCCTTAAAAAAACAGGAAGCACCATGTCTGAGCATTTCTTGCTTTATAACTGCAGTGAGCAAGGACAGTCTCAAAAAAACAGATTCAGTCAGGCTGGGTATATGACGTCATAAACCCTAGAAACCAGTCCTGTTAATCAAGAGGGTGGTGCTGCACATATCAATAGTGGCGATGCCCAGCACACAGGAGAAGCCAGGTGATGCCTGATTAGCTAGCAAAACAGAGGAGAACCCAGGTGCAGCTATATAGGGGTTGGAGTGGAGGTTGAGGAGGTGTGGGGTCTGTGGAGAGGGTGGAGACGTTTTGCATATCCATGAATCCTTGACTACTAAATGAAGATAAGGTGTAGAGCTACTGTATATGTAAGCCATTTCAACAAGGTATTTGAACTAAGTTGCAAAAAAAGAAAACATATCAGACACATTTTATTACTTTTTGCAATGCATGATTATTTATAATGAAATTACAAACACATTTATTGAATTTTACTAACTTAATTATTATGTCATTATCAAACCTTAGTGACCTCATGCCACCCAGCACATAACTGTGGTGCATGCGGTGCATCAGCAGCTCACTTCATAGAGTGTGTTCCATGTACTGAGCATAACAAAGGATTGATTAACCTTAAAGCTATAGATGGTAATCCTGTTCAGAAACACGTTTTGTTATACTGGGTGAAATGGTCCTTCCATCCTAAGAGTAGTCATTATGTATTCAGAAAAAGGAACGAAACGAATCACTCTGACCAATCCCTGCCATTCGGTCCAAATGGAGAGGAACCAATCAGATGCCTTCAGATGCCCACGCCCCCCTCTGTGCCTCCCTCCTCAAAGCGTGCGCACTCATCACGTTTCACCATTGCCGGAAATATGCAGCACACTCCTCAGCAGAAATACCAAGTTAGCAGGAGAATAAGTTCATAAGAGTACAATTGCAGAGAAAATGCAGCCAAAAATACCATTTTCAGCGTTATTTGTAGCGGCTCGTCCTGCTAAACAGGCAAAGAAAAGAAAACCGGAGGCAGAAAAAGGCTGCGACGAAAAAGGCTCTGGATAAAGCTAGAGGACAAACCAGAGTCAACATCAGTGCAGCCTTTGAGCTGTGGAGACAACTGAGGCATCTGAAGGGCCTGAAAAGTGATGCAGAGGTTGCTGTCTTTCTGTTGGACAGGTAATTATTTGTTTTGCTTCGGAGGGATTTGTTATTTTCATGAAATATGTAACGTTTGCTAACTTAGGTACTTTTGTAGCTCGTATTAGCCCAATGCTAACATTAGCTTCTCTGTCGGTGTAAGCCGGTCGTCAGTACATACTGCTTATCTAACTTATAGGATCTGTGCTTCCTGCACGGAGCATCGAGCGTTTTTACTCGATGTGGGGCGTGGTTTTGGACGGAGCACTGACGGGAGGGGTAGGAGGTGGTGGAGCTTAGAGAGAGGACGTGCCACTTTCAAATCTTGCTAGCTCTCTAACTGCTCTCTCAACATTACCAACTATAACTTTAATAAGCATTGTTCACATTTAGGAACTGGTACCCCCAGAATACAAAATTAATAAAGGATGAATGAAGCAAAATGCATTGTTATCATAGTTGACTGCTAATTAATGCATTAATCTTAATAAAGGAACAACAAAAGCTTAGTAAAGGTTTAACAAAGACATGATAGCTAAGTTAGTTATACACAATAAATGGGTTTGTAATCAGTTCAATCAATCAATTTCAAGAAAGCCATATATTACTACATATTAATGTTAATAAGCACCTTATAGGGGCCTTATTACCTATTAACTAATGCATGTTAATGTACAGTGTTCTAATTTCGATTTTACTTTGACTTTCACTGGAAATGTTAGAAGCATCTATAATGGTCAAAACTTTTCCACACAGACAAAAAGTCACTTCTTGGAGAAAACACCAACTCCTTAGTTCAAAATCAACCGCTCCATCCCAAAAATATTCATCCGCCTTAAAAAAAAAAAAAAAAAAAAAAAAAAAGCCGTGTTGCTCAAACCTTGTTGTACAAACGTGTCCGTGACCCAGTTGAGTCTCTCCCCCTCTGTTGTGTGAGCGGTGATCCACAGATGCTCCTCTCCACTCACGACTCAAGTCAGATAGTATTACTGTCCTTCGTCCGCGTACGAGGGACCTCAGCAAGGCCGCGTGAGGACGACCCTGATCCTCCAAGATGTTTGTCAGCCTCTACCCGGCGTCATGGATGACTCATTTTTGTTTTCCGTCACACTGGGCTGTTAACTACGTGACCGTTTGCACTTTCAGTACGTTCCCTACAATTAAGTGAGCGCTTGTTGTTGTTTCCTTTTCAGTCCTTTTATTCAAATTCAGAAAAGATTGTAGTGTGTGTTTAATTTTTACACTTCTCCTCTTCCTATTCATACCATACCATCATTCATACATCTACTACCAGTGACCACTGAGCAGCTCTACTTGACATACAGGTGCTCAAATGGGGTTGAATCGTCTAGATGACCCCAGGGGTCCATGAAAAGTTTTTAGATTCATGCATTTAAATTATCTTGATATAAAACAATCATATATTTATTTACTAAAGGTTTAATTATATGTGTGCATTAATTTTATAAGCAGCAGTCATTACTTATTTACTGTACACAAACTATATTCCTTTCCTTTCCTTTCCTTTTTTTTTTTTTTTTTTTTTTTTTTTTTTTTTTTTTTTTTTACAGTATTAGGCCTATTTTTTAATCTCTGGTTTATAAATATTTTTTGTATATTACTACAAGTGAAAGACACTGTCTTGATGTGTGTGTATGAATGTTATGGGTATTCTCTGTTGATATGGTGCAAATATTTTAATACTTATCTAATAGCTTTATAATAAATTTCTTTTTTTTGTTCTGTCACAGTAGTGGAAGTGTTCAAATATACATGTGGACATACATGTGGCGATCTTATCTATCAATTAGGGATAGATGCCCTAATTTGTCTTTTCCTGGTTTTAAAGGCATCACAGTAAAGTGATGTAATTTTGATTTTTAATTGTGAAAATAGTTGTATAATGAGAAGATAAACTGAACAAATTAGCAAAACATTTTCACACCACTGAGTCTCATCTTGCTGATCGCTTGTTAATTGAGAATATATTTGATAAAATAATGCAACTGGCTGGCGCTGTAAAGTTTTGCTCTTCTTGCAGAAGAAAAAAAAATGTGGAGGCGAGAAATAAGGATTTTACTGGATGTGTGAAATTACTGATTCGATCGCACATCACACAGCTCACTCTCACCCACTTCCTCTTATGCTGATTCAAGGTGCTGAGTCAGCTACATGGGCGCCGATAAGGGCCGACTGAAGCCAGAGAAACTGGGTGATGTTTGGTAAGAGACACAGAATGACCGACCGACGGTGGCCAATGGCGCTTAATGCATACTGATATATAAAACTAGTACTTTCAGATAGATAGATTCACAGAAATGTGACAGAGACATGTATTCATTATATCTGTAGTCCAATGTGTGTGTTAAAGGTGAAGTTCATTGTATATCATTCAACATGGTCATTTCCTCATTGTGTTTTGCAAGAAAGTTGCACATATATGAGCTGAAATATTGCTTTTCGTCCACAGCTCTCAGCTTTCCTTACCCTTCATCGGATCTCTCCCTTCCCTTGTTCTGTCCAATCCACCTCCTCTCCTGTTGTCCCCTCTCCTTCAATCCTTTTAATTTTTTTTCATCTCTCTTTCTCGTCATCGCTCTTGTGCCCAAAAATGTAAGTGACCCATCTGTGATAGCAAAAGGTACATTAGGCATTAGAGAGTTCCCCTCCGGCCCCGTGTGAGTGAATGTGTGTGTGCGTATGCGTGTGTGTGTGTGTAAAACCCTGCGCGTCCGTGCATGTTGTTAACAGATATCGCCTGATGGACTCCTCCCAGGGGTGCTGTCCGTCTGCCTGGCCAATGAAATGCAGCCAATTACTCTGCAGGCCTCGCTGGCAGCCAATCAAATGGAAATGGGAAAGCTTAGAGATGACGATGGGGTTTAGGGCACAGCACTTATATTGCACTTTGTTAATGTAAAGGAAAAGCCGGCGTGTGCGTGAAAGCGCGCGTGTTCATTTGAAAGAACTGCCCTGTTTGAGGCTTTCTCTCTGCCCCCTCCTGCCTCCTTGTTGTTGTAATATTAATGATGAGCGCGTGAGTGTGGATGTGAGCAGATTTGAATAGAGCAGAGTGCTGCAGTGATTGCAGCAGGGAGAGAGAAAAACCCTCCTATGTGAGTTTATAGGAAAAATGCCGACTATATTTACTGTAATAAATCATAAAATGACTATGAGAGATTAAGGAAAACTGCTAAGTGGAAATACCGGCAACAACACCACAGCTGCTCCTGTGAAATTTCTATACCGGCCCGGAACTTGTGCATGTTGTTTGCCTTAATTAGAGTTCAAATTATTGCCGAATGTTTGAAGAATGAGTAAGTGCTGTAAGTCGAAAAAAATATTAATAACTAATTAATAATCATTAAGTCACTGAACTCCAACTCCAGATTGTGTATTTCCAGAGCAGTGGGTTTTTGTTTTCAAGATAATAGCTTTACAGTGCCAGACAACTGACAGTTATAAACAGCTGATAAACTTACAGCATAGGACATGTTGTCGCTTGTTTTTGTCAGTTTAGAATGTCGTGCTCGTCCTGCACTCCTGCGGAGCTCCTGCAGCCTGCCTGAGTTTCCCCTGAGTCTGGAGAGGAGGAGGCAGGTGGAAACAACTCGCTTCAACCATAGATCATATTAAATAGGATTTCAACCTATTTTATAGACCGTCTATGGATCCAAGTCATTTTTGGACTGCAGTACTCATTTTTGTATGCACAATGTTTACATATTGCTCCTTTAAAGGAATAGTTAAACTTTTTGGGGATATATGCTAACTTGCTCTAAGGAATAAATGTTAAGTAAAAATATAACCTAAACTAAACTAAAAAAAAGAAAAGGTATTGAAGCATGGCATTGAAGGTAATATTGACAGTGATATGGAAAAGTAATAAAAAGTAATATTGCACCTGATAATGAACGTAATATTGTACATGATAAAAAATAATGAAAAAGTTAAAAGTAATATTGCTCATGGAAGTGAATGTAATATTGAGAAATATTAAACATAATATTATACATGATGCATGTTTGTAATAATGAAAAAACAATATTGCACATGATGATAAACATAATGTATGATATTAAATGGAATATTGAACGGAATGTTGTACATGAAAAGTAGCAATAGTGTCGGATGTTTCCAGCTGTTCTTCCCGCAGAAGGGGAAGGAGTTATACAGTTTGATGTCCACTGGTAGAAAAGACGTCACGTGGACAAGTAGCGGGAGATGCTGTATAGAAGTATTGCATGGATGCAAAAAACGTTCTTCATCAAGAAATAGATCCAGCATGGACAGACTCCAGCCCTGTAATGACCACACAGACTTAGTACAGACCCTCTCATCTCACTCAGAAAGAAAGCAGATAATCACGTTTCAAACAGCGATTCCTTCCCATTCCGTGTCCATAATATATCTTCCCCCTTCCGCTTCACCTCTTTATCTTCCTCCCCTCTTTTCCCGACTCTTGCTCCCTGACATGGCTCCTTGCCCTTTCCTCATCCATCTTCCTGCCACGCTCGCTCCATCCATCCCTCCCGCCCACCCCGCTCTGCTTCGTCCTCTTCAAAGTAGGTCTCTCTGTGTCAGTGGCTGTCTGTCGGTGGCAGTGATGAATCAGTGACACTGCCAGCGTAGTTAGTGATGACCATAACAGCTGACTGGTGCATCTCTGTGGGGGAAACTATCAGCACATTATGCAGTATTGATTTGCCCCCACTTAGTTGTATGTCAGAGTGGAAGCAAGGGGTAATATGATGGGAGATGGCATGTCCTTTGTACTATAATATGTCTTAACTTCTGGCTACGCATTTAGAGGATTAAATGAGGGGAAAAGCTCTTCACATTGCCACAAAAGCATGTGAAAATTATATACTTAAATTTACAGGAGCAATGTTTATTTATTTATTTATTTAAGTTTATAAGTTATAATGTGAACAGCAGTCAATACAACATTTCTTGATTCATCATATATCAGTAATAAGCCAGTGACAAAAACAACTACTATGTTATATTTTATGTTGTTGTGGAGCCAACCTGGCAACCCAGGGAATTCTCAGTGATGTTGCTTGATAATTTATAAACATAAATAAAGCCAAAAACAATTAACATATGAACCTTTTATATTGTCTTCAGGGACTAGTTTGATATTTTGGGAAATACACTTGCTCACCTTCTTGCCAAGAGTTTGAAAACTGATACCACACTCATGATTGTACAGTAAATAGGCAGATGTTGATTAGCTTAGCTAAGCATAACGACTTTGTGGTAGAAGTCTGTATCAATAAAAGAGAGACTCAAAGATCTGTCTTTCTAAAAGTGTAATCCCAGCACTGTAAACATACATTGATCAGAGGTCTCGGATATGAGAATGTATTGAGCAGATGAACGCATTTTACAAAAAATATTGAACTAGTCCTTTAACAGAAAGTGGTTTGAGAAGGGCTGCAGCTATCAGTTATTTTAGTAATTCAATATTCTACCAAATACTAAAAATATGTTGTATATTTCTGAAAATGGACAATTAAATGGTTTCCCTTAAGGCTGAGAGATATGGACATAATCAAATATCAATATGATCAAATACCTCCACACTGATATAGCATCTATATTGATTGATTGACAAAATATTACACATTAAGAACTTTTCTTTTTTTTATATCTACTGTATTGAATTGGTCCTTTTTAGTCTAACTAACTTACAGGCAACAAAACTATGCTGAAGCATCGATGTTGTGCTATTGTGGTAGGCCAGTTCAGTTTTACAATAGCAAACTTTCCGTTTTGTTTCAGCTTGAAATCATCCCAAACTGTGGACCCCGCTATTTTCTCTCCCTCCATTTTGCAACCTGTGTCGTCAAATTACTTTTCACATCACATTTCAATGGCATAAGTGCCTTGTGTGATAGTAATAATCATTCATGTGAAATGCAGTATGCTGTGTATGTGGATATAGTTAGAAAATATGTAGTTGCTGAAAGACCTATGACTACAGTATGTGGTACTGATTTGTGTGTTGGTCATGATTTCTACGTTCAGGATTTTTTGGCTGAAATGTGGCAGAGTGATGCACTGGAGCCGTACGTCCCCTAATACGATATAAGCTCAGCGAAGTGAGTCGCTGTGCACAATTTGCTCACTTTCTGCGTGTGACAGATACAGCGAAGTGCCAAAAGTGGCCAGGTTTACTCAAATGAGCATAAAACGTTCGCAATATGACATGATGGCACGCTAATATAGCACACATTAAGACAATTTTAAAAACTGTGTTTAACCAGAAAGATAATTAGATTCAGCCTCCAGTGAACTCCACACTTTAAGTTGATTTTTGGAACAGATGCCCAGCACTGGTCCAGGCAATCTGCTCCACATCAAAATATTTGTGGTGGCGCTGACCTGGCTCAGCTAATATGTGCTGAACTGAAGTAATATTTCTCCTCCTTTAATTTCTTTTCATTCTTCTCATTGGGATTGCGGCCTCTCTTTGTTCCCGCATGTATGCCGAGCTGCAAGATCAAACTCGGCCCCTTATTGCTGCGCTGCGCAGCAGCTTCCGCTAAGCTACTCTGATGTTGTTCCTGAAAACGTGACATTAAGATAAAAATGATTTCACACCGGCGCTCATGCTCCCTCACGTCACCTCAGCCTTTCTTCTGGGCTGCTTTACGGCTCCATAAATGCAGGTCGAGGTGTTTTGTTCCTGTGTAAATCTGGCCTTTGAGGCCTTTGATTTTCTTGTTTTTCCTGGGCAGTGGGTGTTGTTTCATTGTGTTTGAGCTGAGGTTTATATTATGTTGTTTGTGTCTTTGGAATGAACTCAGCATGATACACAGCCCTCTGGCACACACACACACACACACACACACACACACACACACACACACACACACAGAAACAAGACTTATAAATCCCTTTGAGAAGCGAGTACATGTGCATGTGCGTGTGCACAAGCATCCCAGCGTGACCACACGTACAAGCATGTACTTGTGCACGTGGGTTATTTGTGACTTTATGTTTGAATTAATTTGCATGATTGTGTGTGGCTGGAAGTGTGTATGTGTGTGGTTGAACCGTATAGCCTTCTTTCTTGTGCATTATCTCTCTTATTAATAAACAGCTCCTTAGATTAGCTTCACGATTTCATCTCTCTACATCCCGTTGCCTTGCTCTGAACTCTCATCTTAAACGCTTCAATTCTTTAAAACCCTTTAAGGCGGCTGCACACTGAGTGCCTCCATACAGGATTACTTTATTCAATACTTTAAAAAGAAAACATGTTTCGACAAGTAATCCCGACAAAGAGGTTTCTTGTAGAAATATTACTTATGTATTCAATAAAGCACGACCGCGTTGAGGATCGGGATGTGCAGCGACTCCTAATTCAAAGTCCTATTTTATTGTGATTAGCACCTCTACGCATCCAGCGGGATTTTTTCCTCTCTATCTCTTTTGTGTTCATTCAAAAGCCTGCCAAAGTGTGAGGTGGTGCGGATGGAGAGAACGCTGCTAAGGAAGCAGGAAAGTGTAATTGAAGGGTACATATCAAGCAAGGAAAGGAGGAAAGAGGGGGAAGAAAAGAAAGCCAAAAAAGGGGACAGAGAAAGAAAATGGGGAGGGAGAGGTGTAGGAAGGAAGGAAGGATGAAATTAGGGAAGCATGATAGGTAGGACAGCTAAGATACAGAGAATAATTATGATGGTTATGGCGGTTAATGATGACAATATTGACAGTGATGATAATTTCCATAATGATGACTCTATTATGACTGTGGAGGATGTACTGATGATACCAACAATTTCTGTGCATGTGACAGGTGTGAAATTCACAATATGTCAAAGTCTAGTACAGGCAGGCATAATGATGAGATAAATAACACAGCAGGGCAGTGCAGGAAGTAATCAGATTACCAGGAAAAGAGTAGTTTAAATTAGAGCAGCATTCCTCAATTTTTTTATGACCCGTGCATGTCCACTTGTCACTTGTTCCAAATATTTACCGGTTGTGAATTTTGAATATTTAATTTAAAGTGTGGCAGAATGTGACAGTCCTCAAGAAATAACAATCAAAGATAGGCAGAATAAGGATGACTTTGTTTAGAGGAAATTTTATTTCTCCTATTTTCAGCATTGTGTTTTTTGGTTGTGTGTCTGCGCATCCATCCCTCCGTCAGTCTGTCCCACTCTTGTGAACAAGATATCTCAAGAACATCCTGACCAAATTTCTTCAAACTTGGCACAAATTTCCACCCGGACTCGAGGATGAACTGCTTAGATTTTGGAGGTTAAATGTCAAGGTCACTGGGGCCTCAAGTCGGTCCCATTCTTGTGAACATGATAACCCAAGAATACCCGGAGGGAATTTCTTCAAATTTTGGCACAACTGTCCAGTTGGACTCACTTATGCCCCCTGCTGGCAGGATACATGGCTGGAGGCTTTATGTTTTGGGGCATTCATTCATCTACCTGTCTGTCTCATTCTTCTGAGCCTGATATCTCAAGAATGCCTTGAGTAAATTTCTCCAGTCTTGACACAAATGTCCACTTGGACTCAAGCATGAACCCCTTAAATTTTGGTGGTCAAAGGTCGAAGATCATGGCCGTTGTGGCCTAATGACCATGCTATTCTCGTGAAGACGATATCTCAAGAACCCCTTAAGGGACTTTCTTCAAACTTGGTACAAGAATCCATTTGACTGATTAGAATTTGGTGATCAAAGATCAATGTGACCTCACAAAACACACTAATAACTCGAGATTTCCTGCATGCATTTATGCATTATGACATCATTTCACACCAATGTTTAATCGGATAAAATGATGAAATTATGACTTTTTCTATCCCAAAGTTCAACTTAACTGTGACATCACAATGTTCTGCAAAAACACTTGAAGTTCTCTGACAGTCGTCTGTGCTCTCCTGTACAAACAGTCTCTAAGTGAAGACAGTACGTTTCATCTTCGAAATTATTCTCTGGAGTCAAGCGTGTCAATGTGGTGATGACTCCCATTTAGCCAAAAAAATACACCTGATACATTTTATTAAATTACTTAAAGTCTTCAATATGCATATTATGAGTTAGACATGGATGTAAACAGCAACTTGACTGGTCGGCGGAGGCATACAACCCCGAGGCGTTAATTGTATTTTCCTGTTAATCACCTATTAGCTCTATCTCTCCTTGTGGGTATCTCGACCCTTTGGTTTGTATCCACTGTGTTACATAGAAGTATAATCTGACAACCCACATCTTTTGATAATAATAATTCACAGTGGAAGTTAAGTGAGTAAAAACTGAGTGCATAATTTGTTTATTTTTTATCAACATGATTTGGGGGTAAATTGTGAAGTGATACTTGCAGCACTAATAAAAGCTACTCCAGCTTAGGTGTAAGGTGAGGTCCCAGAGGAGTGTAGTGGAATATTGGCCTTATTAGAAGAGATAGGGAGTGGGTGGGAGAGGGCAAGATGGATAGAGGGAGGCGAGAAAAGACAGAGCCCCTGGACAGAGAGTTAACGAAAAGAAAGGAAGACACACAGAGGAAGATATTGGACTTATTAGAGAAGAGAGTGAGTGGGAGAAGAGGGCAAACACAGAGAGACAAAGATAGAGACAGAGAGAGAGGGATGATGTTATTTTGTCAGTGTTTCCCCGTGGGGGCTCGGCTGCTTGTTAAAAAGTCCTGACAGAGGAACCACAGCAGTAACACACGTATACACACTGAGACACACATCAACATGCACACAAACAGACACTGTTCCTGCGTGATAAACTTTGAATAGGTCTCTTCCTCCCTCTGTGTGTGTTATCTACTAAAATGCGCTGCATTCATGCCAGAAATATTCTTCTATGACGTCAAATACAGCCTTGTTTAATAATCTCTCTCTCTCTCTCTCTCTCTCTCTCTCTCTCTCTCTCTGTGTATGTAGCTTCTATTGCGGTTGAAGGCTACTGTTCCCCTATAATTATTATCAAACACAAACAAAGGATATATGCTCCCCTCTGTTCGCACCAAGTAGTTTAACAGCCTTTTTCACACACACAAACACACTTAAAGAACACACACTCATATTCACAGTGCCATCGCCAGGTCTTCTCATTGTTTTAAAACACTGTAATGTAGTAAAGACTGGATAAACACAGTTTCATAAGACTGTCAGAGCCATTTACAGAGGAATGCGGTAAACTCACATAATGTGCTGTAAGTAAAAGACTCTACCAAAGTAATGTTGTTAGTGCAATGATATTTCTCTCTGGTCATTATGAGACAGAAAGGAGAAACACGAGGAGGCTTGTTTTTGTTTGTGCAGTTGAATTTGTGTACACATTTTATGAAGTACGTAAATTACCTTTGCAAATACTGTTACAATTGTTGTTGGTGTTTAGACTTAAATTTTGTTTGGTTTAATTATATGTTTATTAATATGCATAGCAAACCATAATGACTGCATACACTCCCAGCAGTATTTTTCTGTGGGGTTAATAACCATTAGTGATCCCATTCAAATTTTAGTTTAATATGGAACTGCTCATGATGTAAAACAAGCAAATCAATTTTTGTAGGATTATTTTATTTCAATATTTATAACAAATTTCCTGCTAGAACTCTCACTGAAAATGATTATATCCTACAGGAAAAGGCTGGAAACAAGCTGATCCAAAACATAAATGTATAGAAGATATAATATAATATGTTATAATATAATATTTTCAGCAGGTATCAGTTGGTTTTATTCTGCTTACAACTTCTCTGGCGCTTCCTCTGTTTTGGTGTGTGAAGCTGCAGTGGTTGTTTCTGCTGCTATTTGTTATCTTTGCCTTTTTTGTGTAATTTTTGTAAAATTGTGTAAAAAAATAAAACAAAATTTAGTGAGTTACAGATGTGAGTTATAGTTATAGTACCACAACCATCCCTGGTCTCCCCTACTTTATGTTCCTCAAATTCCTGAATTATTCTACAGACTAGGGCAATGTGGACTAATTATTGTATTTTAATGTAGGCAAAAAAAATGCAAGTTAAGACAGCTTGTGAAGTTTCTTTGACGTGGTATTGGATTGTTCTTGTTCTTAAACTGTTTTGCACATGCAGTTTTACACAAAGTGGTGAACCTCACCTCATCCACGCTTGTGAACAGCTAAGCATTTCGAGGATGCCCCTTTAATACTCGATCATGATTCTGTCATGATCTGCTAATCATTTTTAACTATTTTCTTCCTACGATACTACACCCGCTCAGGAAACTACACCCGCTCAGTGTGATTTGTGTGTAGTTTGGTAGACAGAAAGTAGTTCCTACATGAAACTGCACACAACAAGGTCTGACATCTCTACAGCCCATATCTCCAAATCTCAGAGACATGCACCACAACAGTGTAGATGGATAAATAATCACTACAGGCCTGAGGAAATACGTTAAATACATTATTTTTCATTTTGGGGTGTACACTCCCTTTAAAGGGGACCATAAACCTTCCTTAAACCATGTAATTCATCTGTTGGAGTCCAAACAAAATTACCAAGTTATGAAGTTTTCACATGAACAATGGAAAAGCTGTTCGAACATGACGTGTGTGTAGGTGTGTGTGTGTGTGTTCTGATTTCTATAATCAAAAATTATCCAGTTTGTACTTGAAAAGAAAGATGAACGTGCTATCTGATCACAGGCAGAGTTGATATTATACATTTATCATTGCAGTGGTCTAATAGATGAACAACCCTCAGGTAGGTTGTATCATCCTGATTAATCTGAAGAAGATAATTATAGGATTTTTTTTTAAACACAGGTTACATTTTATTGCAGCGTAGGTTTTACTTTCTTTTGGTAATTAGGCATTAATTAATAAATGAATGACTTGACCATATAGTTTCATGTCTGTAAGACAAAGCAGGTTGATATAAGTAAGTCAAAAGTTCTGATTTTAAAAGTGTTGCACAGATTACATAGTATAAATGAAAAGAGCTGCGTTTCACTGCAAGGCTTTAAAATGTAAGCATGAACTTCCCTTACGTCCCTGGTTCCTTTTTCTGTAATAATTACATTTCTTTCACATGTAAAGTAGAGTGGAGTATTCAGCACCATGGACAGCGCCTTCTTGCTGCTCCACATGTAAGGATGTCCTGTCCAATGTCTCTGCCAATTTCAAGTCCTGTCTGTGTCATTTTTCTAATTATGAGTTGTACCTATTTAGGAAAAAAATTTCATTAGTGAAAAATCTTTTTTGAAACAGTCTCTTGTCGGTTTATCTACATCGTCTCTGTCTGGATTTGACAGAGGATATTAAAAAGGGATCATTACTTGGTTGGAAATAACATGTGGTCTTCATGCCAGTAGTGGGCCGTTTTCACTTTCTCTTAATATAGGTGATAATATCACTTCCTCCTGCTGAAAATTGTAAGTTTAATGATGTCTTGCTCATTTGGAAAACATAGAGACTATAGCTCTGGAAAAATGAATATGGCTTGAGTCCTCATTTCTTTATTTTGGGATGGAGCCAACCCAGCCAGCAGCACTTGTTTCAGAGAGTGTTTCAACTTACCTAATTGGCTTTCCTATAATTTGTATCTTTTTCCTCTACAATACGTGATGGGAGGCAGAAGGGAGTTGGTGCCAGCCCATAAGTTGTCGTGTTTTGTACATTTGGAATACGGGTATGTATTTTCTACACTCGGTGGATCTGTTTGGCACCAGTCCTTCAGATATTGTATCGGCACCAATCCAGCCTCACAGACATAGAGACACTGAAGGCCTGTTTTTTTTTTGGTTTGTTTGTTTGTTTGTCTGTTTTTAGCAAATAGTGTAATCTGTCTACAGAAACGTCTTCACAATATATTAATGTACAAATAATCTAATTATTTGAAATATCTAAATATTTGACAGTAAACTAACTACACTAACTAACAGACCTGTACTGTAAACTAAAGTTAAACCACATATCTGCACCTTCCCCATTTAATGATGATAAAAGAACTAGATCTACCAAGTAAGGGCCAAAATGATAGAGAATTATAGACAAACATTTTGTCTATGTTTGTCAAAGAAGTAAGCAATTTCATGGGACCAGCCAAAGAATGTGCGTCTCAGGTAGCAGATGTGTGATTTCACGTTAGTCCCACAATGGGGAAACTTCCATTGTGGATGCAGTGGAAGTGGATAGGAAAATAGAAAGAGCATCATTAAATGAAATAAATAAATAATCAATATGTAACAAGCAATATAAAAATGAGGAAATATTAAAAATAGGAATGATATGTGCTATACAGTATAAAGAATAAACACACTCAACAGTTGTGTTTACACCACATAGGAAAAACCTCTGATGAAGGTATAATAGGGTCAAATACTATCTAATAAAGAACATATTATTTCTAGTTTGTGTCTAATTTGATACAAAGTACTTGTTACGTCTTTCTGTTGCGTACTGTAAAATAAAGGGCGACCGCCTAATGTGCGGATGTCATATAAGTTTACCACCTTTCATATTTTTGGCACCCAGCGGTGCACCTGGCAAATTCACCCTTCGGTGACCACAAGTGGCAGAAAATAGCTTTTTCAAGTTTATAGGACTCTTTTCACCCACAGCCGTAAATGTAACACCAGTTTACAGAACACGATCGTTGGAGCGTTCTGCTTTCTCCTGCTGCTTTTGCAACTTGGAATTTATTTTTGACGATTTCTTGTCCGAACATGAAATTGACAAACCTCAGTCTGATAAAAAGCACTTTGGTTTCTGAGAGAATTAAGTTATTCTATTTTGTGGTCTTTGACTGTAGTGACTCTGTGTGGTTTATATGGTGGTTGCTGTCTGCTTGGCATTTCAGTTTGTTTCCACAGACATTTCGAGCTCTTTTGTTTTGCCGCAGCTATTTTTATGCCTGTCTGTTTATATTTAGTAACCGGCCACCGAGGAATTTTTGTCATATCAGTGTGTTTCTCCTCCAGTGGACACTGTGGAGCTGTTAAACCCGGCAGAAAACAGGCTATCTGTGGCAGATAGAAGTGATATGTGGATATATATGACAAATATATGCAGGCGTGCATGTGTACTATTAGGCCTTCATCTTGGTGAGTGTGTACCTCACAAACTCAAGTCGATTTACTAGACACTCATCTGTTTGTGTGTGTGTTTTTGTACACGTGTGTGTGTGTGTGTGTCATCAGACCAGACAGTGCATGATGCTATCTGCAGCAGAGGATATGAGGACTACTATTTATAACTCCCCTCTATCTCAACTTAGACACACTGTCCTGCCCTGTGGGGTAGGTGCGTGTTTGTGCGTGTGCGTCATTTCGGCTGCGTGTGTGTGCGCGTGCTCGTGTGTATGCAACAGAGTGGGAAATCTGAGGGTGGGAGACTGCGAACGTGACAGAAAGAGCTGTGAATGACGGACTGTGTGTTTATGTGTGTGCGTGCGTGCATGTGTTTGTATGTGCGGGCGCCGCTAGCTGAAGGTGTGAGTGGAAAGAAGAGACATGTCACACTTGACAGGGGTGAAATGAGAGGATATGATTGGCTGTTTTCTGATGTCACGGATTGTGAGCCGTCCCAATTAGAAACAATCATACGCTGCTTAGTCACTCTATCAGTCTCTTCTCCACCGCTCTACCCATCTCTCCTCTTTTCTCTCTGTCTGCCCTGCATCTGATTTCCTGCGTCTTTGTCTCTAATTTCATGTCTTTGTGAAACTTTTTCCTGCCTGCCACTCACAGGCTAATTTGTTCTCTTTCACTGTTTTCGTTGCTAATTCTTTATCACCTTCTGTCGTTTCAGTCACCGCTTCCTTCTCTGTTATTTTACATATCATTTCTTCCTCTGCATCTCATTGTCTCCCTCCAGAGGTGGCAAATGTACAAATATTCTTTACTGAAAGTAGAAGTACAGATATTTGTGTGAAAAATAAAAGCAAAAGTACTGATTCAACTTATTTACTCAAGTAAAAGTGAAAAAGTACAGGCTCTGAAATGTGCTCACAATATAAAAGTAAAAAGGAGCCCTTCAGAGGACATTTCTACCAGCTGTTACTGTGCAAAGCTAACTGAACCTTATCTTTACGCTGCAGTCGAGTCTTCCTCTCTGTCCATTTCGTCTGGTTCCGCCTTTTACCAGGTCTTTTGTCTTGTTACATCTTTTTCGTCTTGATGCATCTTTTATTTAGTTTTTCGCCTTGTTGCATCTTTTAGTTTTTCTTGTTATGTCATTTTTATTTTTTTTTTGGAGTGTTGCGTCTTCGCAGAATTTTTTTTGTCTTTTTTTTGTGAGTTGTTACGGCATTTTTATATTGTCACATCATTTTTAGTCTTGTTACATCTTTTTCATCTTAACACTTCTTTTATCTTGTTTTTTCACCCTGTTACATCTTTTTCGACTTGATATGATTTTCACAGTTTTTCATCTTGGTGGATCATTTTTCGTGTTATTTCTTGTTATGACTTGTTATGTCTTCTCTTGTCATGCTACGTCATGTTATGTTTTTTGTCTTGACATTACGTTTTTTACATCATTTTGGTCTTGTAATGTCTTTTTTGCCTTATTATGTCTGTTGTGTGGATATGCCCTGATGGATACACCAAGGAATCATCTTTTCTATTCAGTGTTATTTTCGGTCTATTCAGGTTGAAATCAGTCTTAATGCTGAGAAGGCGATGCACAACGATGCACTAAAAATAATTCATAATTCTCCTCAAATGCATTAAAACTAAAGTAATGAGGCTATTTTTTAAAAAGTAGAAAGTACAGATATTTTTGTAAAGAGTAAAAGTAAAAAGTATTTGTACTTAGTTACTTCCTACCTCTGACTCCCTCTATCTCTCACTCAACTGCATGACAAAGACTGAAAAGAAAAGAAATGGAATGAGCAACAATAAAATGTGCAATATAAAAATGTGGAATATAATAAAGAAACACACACAACAAGTGGGATTTATTTGATATATACACAACTATGGGTAATCTACTGACTCCATATTTCTGCTTGTGCCTCTGTTGGAAAGAGAAATTTGAAGAACAGAGAGGCATCAGATGATTGAAGGTGTGGTTGTCTTCTCTTCCTCAGTAGGAGAGTGAAAATAAAGACAGAGCGGTGAGGTTTCGTTCAGTTCTTTGTTGTCGGTGTTGTCCTTAAGAGTCTGCTTCAGTCGAGTGTTCAATAGAGGTGCCCCTGGTCTCAGAATTATAGGCTAGGCCAACATAAAAGCCCATTTTTGAGAGAGAATACTGAAGCCTGCTGCCATTGTTTCCGAACATGCAGTCGCGTAAAATGAGAGTATTCAGCCCAACCTGAACCAAATCTCTTTGGCCCAGTTGGGTTTGTGTCGGGTTTGATATGATGGGATCCTGTGAAAATAAAGAGACAGGCTTTTGGCTGGCACAGATGAGTACAGGCACATGCCCAGTCTCATTTGAAACCAGAAAAGAGCAATTATTTTGGTAAAGGGAAGATCTGCGTTTTGTTCAGTGATAGATTTTGGCTTCCTCCCTTGGGGTGCCTGGAGCTCAGATCCTGTCAGACAGGCACAAGCAGGCAAAGGCACGTTCCTACAAACACAAGCAGACACACGCAGACACAGACATTAAAAAACATTGGCAGAATGATATTGAAACAGTATTTTGTGGAGATTATTCATAACCACAGTCAGCTTTTGCTAAATTAATTTTGCGTTATTGCCGCCTTTGGTATGGTTGCTTTTCAGTGAAAACAATGTTTTCAAAATTTGGTGATTTTCAAGTAAACTGAAGAATTAAATGCCACCAATGCAGTGTTACCGACACAGTTGGCAGGTGTTTTCAAAAATCTCAGTTTTTTGTGACCTAAAACATTTTTTTTGTGTGGAGGAAAGGCCCAAGCAAACACAAAAGTCTACATTTTTATAAATATTCGTAAACATGTGGACAGGGTCTGAAACAAGGCCATGATATTATTTAAATATGCTTTATGAATTGAGTAAATGTTAAGTGGAAAATTTAGAATGCTTACATTTTTTGACAATGACATATAAAATAGAGTAGATATTATTAAAATCCTAAGTAAATGAAATTATAAAAATACTACAAAACTTAATGAGGAGGTATAATTTAAATGCCAAGTAGATGCAACTGAAAAAGACAATTATTTCACCAAACAAATATGCTTTACTTATAAAGGTTTTTCAATTGAATGTAATTTTTAAACGAATATCAATTGTCAAAATAAATGTTACATTTACTTAATTCTTTAACTGCATTAATCGAAGCAAACTGTTCATTTTTTACTTCTTAAAACAGTTTAAGTTGGGTGATTTTTGTCATCTGAATAAAACGAAAAAACAAAACCATATTATTATTATTTGGTGAAAGTTACAATTAATTTGCATATTGTGTCAAATGAAAATATACTACTTTCTATGACTTTTCTTTAATACAAATTGCGGCTTTTACCCCAAGTTTATGTTATACTTTTATGGTGAAACCAGTCGGGATCATCTTGACAATCAATATAAAATCACTGAAATGAACATTAGAAACAAACTGGTCAAAAAAAGTAAATGTAGTACCCCTGTCCGTAAGATTAAGGTTAAACTAATGACCCTCGCCCATCAAACACTGATTGCACATGTGAGCCAACTGTTTTCTTGACAGGCAGAAGCTGTAGATGTCAGTACTTAAATGTCTGGAGACACTTTAAAAACATTATTCCATATATAATGTCATTCGTAGTCTGTCTATGTATTCCATGACTGGCCCTGTCCTCTGTATATTGCAGCAAAGTGTGGGAGTATCGGCTGCAGCTGTGATGAAGACTGGAAGTGACACGTCTTATAGCTTGACCTCCCTCCTGTCCCACCATGCTCAAGCATTGCTTCAGTTTCTACCCCATTAGAACACACACACACACACACACACATACACACAGAGAGCCTCTGAAGAGCGCTTGAGTGTGAGTATCGAGTGAGCCAACCTCACATACAGATACAATACCATTAAAGGGCACTCAAGAGTCTTGATATAGGGGGAATGAGACGCACACCCACGCTCGCACAAATAATGCAAACAGTGAATATCCACATTATTCAGAAGCTATCAACACAGTGGAAAATGCTAGGTCATGCATGTAGAGATGAAATTACATATAGTGCACTGATATGGCTACAGTTACAATCCACTTCTTTCAGCCCCGCTTTCTCACTTACGTCTATTTTCATTCCCCCAATGCCTTCTTCACTCAGTTGTGTTAGATCTACTCTGTGTCTTAGAAGTGCAACTCTCTCTGCAGGAAAAGGAGCTGTATAGTAATAGACCAGCATACCAGTAGAGTACTGCTCTGTAACTGACCAAGAAGAAAAAGGGCGAAATAATATTGAGAGATTAGAATTTAATGGGAACCGTTTAATTAGAACCTTTCATATAGTCATACCAGTTCTCTTTTTTTGGTTAAAATTGTATTAAGCGATTAAAAATGGGCCACACCGCTTTTTTTGTGGAAATTGAGATAAACGATTTTTTCCCAAATTATGCCTGTCCTTTCCTCAGTATTGGCCTATCATGGTGTTTCAGGTGTTTAAAAAAAGAAAAGAGCAAAAAGTTTTGTTTCACCTGGATCTGGTGCACCAAACAGACAAGACATTTCTTTATCTTAATGGACTAGTCAATGATGCAGGTCTCTCTTCGAATCAGTTTTCTGGAAGTATGTATCCTATTGGCATATTTTTTTTATTTTAAAGTTCTTGGTTAACATTCCCACTGATTTCTCAATGAAGTTGACTTCAGTTCATTTAGCCAGCTCATGACAGACTGGAATCAGAGCCCACAAGTGGATGCCGGGGGGCAGGGCTAATTAAAATGCTAAAGGAGCAGCAGCGATGACAGTTGAGAAGATTTTTGCAGTGAGCAATGATCACTTCGCCGAAGTGCAAAGGATGTGTTGGATACGTGCGGCAGAGAGTGGAGTATCAAGTGTGTGACTGTAGCCGTGCAGTGCAAGGTTTGCTCTGCACAGTTTATCTACTTTGGACAAGTGTATTTTAGATATTAAATGTTACTGTGATGGGCAGAGTCAGAGCACCTTTCCAGGACTGTGTATTTGGACTTGTGACTGAACACACATTGAACAAGGGGATGAGTGCTTTTAAAGGCAAAATTCAGCACCTTCACGTGGATGCCCATAATAAATTCCTCAGTGCGTGCTATATTGACGATGAAAACTTTGACAAAGAAAATGTTTTTTCTGCTCACTGAGTTTTGCAGCATGTACCAGAATGCATTGTGGGCGAGCTTGCTTCCTGGTTACCAGGATGACATGTCCTCTTCTAATATTACAATTGGCTGAAAAAAGTGACAGTGATGGCACCTGAACCTCTGAAAAGTTCTGAGATTTTCAACTGAAAGTCCTCGGAGTGTTTGCACAAAAAAAGGCCACAACTGACTCTTTGTAAGTCCCGCCCCTTTTTGCTCTGTGCTCTAAGTTGAGCAAACTTGGTACCTCTGTACCTCTTACCTCTAACTTTATCCTTCTAAAAGCAGATATGGTCAATCTTAAGTTAGCAAAACTCGTTAGCTAATGTAGGTTAGCTAGCTAGATGGATAGCATTTTGCTGACATTAGCAAACTTAAGATGTGACCATATATTCTTTTTTTTTTTAACCATCTTCAATTTTTTTTTCTTTTCAATATAGACAAGCCTAGCATATAGCATATCTAAGTACAGGGAACAGGAAGGAGAATGTTGACCGAAGTACCAAGCTTGCTCGCACAGAGCCAAAAGGGGCGGGACTTATAGGAAGGGTCTAGTTACTGCTGGAAATGTTAATTAAAGTACCTCATACGGTAAATGATCACATGTCTGGCTTTATTTTTTCATTTCATCATCCAAACAGTAAAGTTTCAGACACCAGTCGTCTCTATAGACGAAGGGCCTCTTCTGTTTAAAGTTGACTTTTGCAGGATCTACTGTAGGACTGAGGCTAGGCAGCATTACGCCACACAGTAGCTCCTAGCATTACGGCTGCTGCTTCATCACACTCACCAACTCTCTCTTTTTTTCAAGTTCAGTCACACTGTGGATGAATTCCTGCGGATGCAGGCCGCAGGCAGTGTGTAACATGTAGTCCGTTCATTTATGTGTGTCAGTGTGTGTATGTACATGTGGTAGATTTGTTCATTTTGAGAGCAGGTGTGATCCTACAAAGTGACACCGAGCTGAATCTTCTTTCCTTCATTTGTCTCATATCTCTCGCTTCAACCTTTTGTTCTATGTCTCTTAGCCCTCGTGCTTTTTTTCCCCCTCTATAGCTGTCAGGTTGCAGCTCAACACACACATACAAACACACACGCAGACATAGAAGACATGCACACACACCAGCCTGCAAGTCTATCATAATTAGAGTGCCAAAGACAAGTGGTGTCAGGATAAGCCATGTGTGAACTCCCTGACATTTCAAGGTAACAGAAATACACACACACACACACACACACACACACACACACACACACACACACACACACACCAACAACAAATCATGCAACAAACAACCAAAGACAAGGTAGCACTTTGTCAGTCTGCACCTTTTGTGATGCAACACTTTTTTATGCAACAGCCCTGATGGTCCATGGTCGGTTTAATTCTTATG
>JAJHUR010112346.1:0-39417 GCA_027495735.1 Lutjanus campechanus | reverse complement strand
CTGAGAGCAGTCCGTATTTCTTTCAGGATGTTTTGATACAATGTTCAAAGCTCTGTGCAAGCTTTTAGCAGATCTATAAGAGTTTATTTGAAGGACAGCACTACTGAAAGTTAACTGCACCAACAAAGAAAATCAATACCTCGCCATGTTGTAAAAGATGGACTCACTGTATTTTTGTTCACCGAGCGTTTGAAGTTATTTAATTTCAGGCTATAACACTGGTTCCTGCCATAAATACATCTCATACAGCTGTTCTCTACGCTGCACTTATGCTTACGGGAGAAAAACCTGCCCATTGTTTCCCTAACGTTGTTTTATGGTTGTCACATTCCATCATCATAATAATAACAAATAGATCAACGAAGAAGCAACGGAGAGATGACAGGCTTTATTAACCCCAACTCAATTAAGCTTAACGAGTCCTCCGATCATAAGAAGGTTATTTATTCTCATTTAGTCTCGTGTTGGTCTGACGTGGGAAACACAGGATACACATTTAGTTTAATGAAATTAGCGGAGCGGGTGATTTGTGGCGCTCCATCAAATCGCGGGTGAAATCTGTCAACGTGGAAAGTGATGTGTTAGCAGCCAACAATGGTTCATTATCACACCGAGAGAGGTGGTGTGTGTGTGTGTGTGTTTGTGTGTGTGAGAGAGTGAGATAGAGAGAGTTTATGATGGTTTAAGCACACAGAATTTGTTGTTTTACAAGGATGCAACTTGGGTTTGACAGCACTTGTCTGCAGCAGTGTTAAGAGTAGTGACGTGTAAGTAAGGCTGTTCTGATCAATAGATCACCAATCATTATTGGCCGATATTTGTTCTAAATAGTTTGGTCCCTGTTATGGTTTAATCTTGGGAAATGGGATTCCCCATTCAAACACTTCAACCGTTCAATTCAAACACTTCTGAGCGTTAATACTCTTTGTACAGTAACTTGCCAATACAACACGATTTGTGCCACCAGCTTTGTGTGGAAATACCTCAAAAGATTGAACAATGACAATGCAAAGTGTGCGACCTGTGAGTGAAGGATCAAATGTGCCGGACTGAGGTTCAACAAGCAGCGCAAGAACACTGGAATCAAACTTCGTCCAAACACTTCTGGGTGAAATACTGGCAGAGACGGCAGCATGTCCATTCAAGATCTCACACCAAGTGAGTTAGAACTTTTTGAGAGCTTTGGTTTTTAACTTTGAGTGATCACTGACTTCATTAGGGGCTTCTACAGGGGCAAGATGCACCAGTTGCCTCTGAATGCTAACAGAATCTATGCTATCTATGCTTGATAGAATGAATTTAAAAACATCAAACTATTTGCTTGCCAACAAATTTTGTTGGTTTATAAAATGAAGAATTATAAATTATTACTTCTACTTATTACTTAGAAGGCTGAACTTTTCATCTTTGAAAGTGTAGTGAAGTTATATTTTGTTCAATCTAATGTTGATTTACATAAATAACATTCTTTTGCCTTGATAATTATTATTATCGCCAAATACTACCCTAAAGCAATCAGGTTGGGAACCCACATTTCTCATTGTTACACTTAGTATTACCTGAAATATGACCAATGTGTTTTGACTGTAGTTTAAGTAATCTTAAACGGGCACATTGCTGATTCCCATAATGGTATGTTGTTGCTGTTACCAGGATATAAAATGTCCCAATTTCAGGAAAAAAAATAGTATAATCCCCAGTCTGTATAAAGGCAGATCAGAGGAGCCAATCAAATGACAAAGTGACAGGGTCTGAAATTAACACCCACCAAGTGCCAAATGCAGGTGGGTTTTCAGTTTGACGAGCAAATCTCACATGGCTAACCGCCACACTGGCGGGTAATTATCTGCACCAAAATAGTCCTGAAATACAAAAACTATGCTGAACGTCTCTTTGGTGCCATTTGCAGATGCAACGCTTCTGTCCTCTGCTCTCTGTGTTGGACTTTGACATAAACACACAAACAGGGATTTGTGTTCAGGTGCACCTCGTAAACTCTTAAATCTCAGAAATCTATACTTGAATGGCTATGAAGGTTTATTAAAATGGGAAATTTTCTATTTTTTTCTAATTTTCTGTTGGTGAAATATTTAAGCCTACATCTGTCATTACTTTCTTGTTCTTTCAACATATATATTTTTTTAGTAATTAGATAATAAAATCATAACAATATCCCATTCATTTCTACACTGGCAGATTTTAAAAATTGTATATAAAAATATATTACGTTATCATAAATTGTTATCAGCAAACTTAACCAGGTCTCCAAGTACTTCTGTTATCATTTTAAAGTAGTTTTATACTTACAGTATAATATATTCTACTTAATTGATGAGTAAATAAATATTGCTACATGTTAAATAGAAGTAAATAGACCCTGTGATTGGTATCAGCAGACACTGTTATCCAGCTGTAACACATGAAGCAGAAGATGTAATATGTGTAATGTGTGGTAAGTAATGGATTACTTTCCCCCCAACACTTGTTGCCAGTATATGTGTGTGTGTTCACGTATATGTCCTTGTGCCCATGGTGTGTGGGTCTATACTTAAAGCCTCAGGGGTCAGCGTCTCCCGTGAGGGCTGAGCCAATAATAACCCGATCGATCAGCTCCTGTGACATTTGTGCTCCCCAATGAATCTGTCAATAGCTGACATTTCCATGCTGTGACCGGGCCCACCGGCCTGAGACACCAACAAAGAAGAAGTGACAAAAAGGAAACTCTGACGCGAGGGTAAAAATGCACATTTATATCAGCACACTCACGATCAAATGTATGTGGACATCAAGCACGGACACATATTGTGACACTCACCTTCTCAATGTCCTCTAAAGTCTTGTAGTACTTCGCTTCAGTCTCCTGGATCTCCACTAAGCAGCAATTTCTCTTGTCATCTTCTGACATACCCATTTTCTACGGTGAGAAAAGACAATATATATTTTTATTAACCACATAGATTTTTTTATATTGCTCTTACTGTTTAATGTTTTTAGCACAACTGTCAGGATGTTTTTTTTAGTAATTATTTTTTCTATATGGAAAAATGGTGTTAGCTAATGCCACTGTCTCATTCGGTATTTCAATTTGGGACAAACGCTGTTTAGGATTTTAAAAATCCTTTTTTTTTTCAGTGCTGCAAAACATGTCATTACAGCTAAGCATTTTGAAAACTGTGCCGCTTTGGTTTCTATTCATTTCTTCATTTCCAGACAGTATGACATTCACGATGGAGTATTAGGGTCACATGATGGAAACAAAAGAGGAGAGGAAGATCTTTTATTAAATTCTGCAGGTTGACAACAAACCAGAAACCAGAAATGTCATTTCAACTTCATTCACAACATTTTGACTTTTTTCTCGACATTTACTCTCAACATTTCAACTTAATTCTCAACTTTTTGACTTTCTGCTCTACGTTTAATATTGGCATTTCAACTTTAACTCCTAACATTTATGACTTTAGTTTGGACATTTAGATTTCATGCTTGACATTTATTCTCTACATTTATCACCAACATTTCAATTTTATTGTCAGCATGTTGACTGTCTTCTCAACATTTTAAGCTTATTCACAACATTTTGACTTTTTTCTTGACATTTACTCTCAACATTTCAACTTAATTCTTGCCATTTTAACTTTATTCTCGATATTTCTACCTTCTTCTAAAGATTTTCAACTTTATTCTAAAAAAAAGCCTTCATGCCTCGCCCTAATACTTTTTCATAGAAATCTATTAGCACACTCTTGAAAATTGCTTGACCTGTGTAATCCATCATATTGGATTATCTGTATGAGATACCGCAGTGCAGACTTTTCCAATCAATTTACACTTAACCCACATTATCATACAAACATAATGTACGACTGACAAAAATGAATGTGGACTTGATATTGATCGTAATGGATTACACGACTCAAGTGGGTTTTAAGAGTCTGTTTTAATTTTCCTAATTCACCGTGATAATCCACTCATTATCAATACTGCTCTCCAGTGAGTCATGGGTATAAAACTGATTGAATTTGCTAATTGATTTTCCATCTGTTGGAAGAAAAGGAAAAAATAACAACCAAATATCTAAAACTGTAACATCCATGTTCAAACTTGGTCAGGAAAAAAAAAAGTAAACACAATGGGCAGTTAAGAAGGTATAGTTCTGTCCTTCAGGTTGGACTGTACTCTACAAACATTGAAAAAATATAATATTTAATATATATGTGTTTAATTAAAGCAGATTCTTCACCCACACTGACTGACTCTAGTCTCTAATCCATGGCTGAAATGAAAAGGGGAGGCGTGTCAGCCAGAGACTCTGCGTGTTTCTTTGTCTATGTGGGCAGACTGGTCAAACAAGGCATATGCATGTATATGTAGATGATACAAAGCCATGCAAGAAAGAACATTGTGAGGGGGCGGTGGAAGATGGAGAAAACTTTTCTACATGGAGCATTTCTCATGAGATCTGATGTCTAAGTAGGTCTGTTTGCTCGAACATGTGTATATATATGTTTCTCTGAGAGAATATAATAATATACTGTAATGCATATTGTCAGTGACTCATCCAAATGACCATGGTAAATACGCCCACACAGACATAGGCTGCATTTCTATACAGATTTTCTATGCTGTGGCGGTGGTATGAGCTGCCTGACTAACTTAGCCATCTGGCTGTTGATAACCGGCGCTGACGATACAAGAACTGGGGCTAACAATGCAGAAATGCAAGTCTATCCCAGGCCTCAACCCAGCATGCAATCAACCAATCAGAAGTAGGGCTCAAAGCCAGCAGGGTAATGTTTATTTGTATCATGCTTTGAGGTTCTGTGTGGCAGCTGGTGGTCCGTGTTGACGTCAGTTAACACTGGAGTCACCAAGCTGAAGTCACGACCGTCTCCAGTGGGCCCTGAGTCAGACTTTGAACCAGATGGGGTCTCCTTTTTCACTCTTATGCACGGGTCAGTAATCTAAGTGGCAGGTCGCTCTCATGGGATGCTGTGAGTTTGTTCTAAATGAAGTGGTGGAGGGGAGTAAGCTGACAGTGGGGCGGGGGGGTGAGTCACAAGCACAGCGGCACTCACCTGCATGTATCTGATCTGCAGCATGAGAAAGGCAAAGCAGTGCAAGTCAGAAGTCAAATTTATCAGCAGTCATGTAAAAGTGCGTTTGGAAATATGATGTCATGCAAATGCTACATGATGGCCCCAGAGACATTGACAATGCACATCACAGAAATAAAAAGGTTAGTGTGGGAGGAACTGTGTGTTTCCTCTTCTCAACACAATTTAATGCACTAATACTGTAGATTATAGATTTTAATGTAACTGTTGAAGGAATTATTTTAAGGGAGATTGTATGAGGTACTTATTGATACTAAGTGTATTAAATACAGTAGATGCTGGTTGACAAGCCCTGAGTTAGGAGAAGCAAGGAAGCTAAGCAATGTGCATTTTAACTGCTTACAAAAAGGCCCACCTGAAAAGATTTATATTAATTTAAGTGTACACTATATTTAGAATATTTTCACCACTTTACCTTGCAGTCAGACAGATTTTTCTGATGGGGAATCATCATTATATAGGCAAAATATCACTCACTCTTGCTCAACCAGACTCCATTGGCAAAATTAATCATTTTGCTCTCAGAAGACGGGAGTCGCTGGTCTACAGCTGCCTCAATCTGTCAGTTTGCTTGTCTGATTGTGCGACTTTGGTGTTCTAAATGGTTTGTCTGGATTCACAGAAGTTGCACAATAAGACAGAAAAATGAACAGATCAAGGCAGCGGTAGACTGGAAAATCCCATGTTCTGCGAGGTAAAAATGACAGATTTTGCCCATGGAGTTTGGTTAGTTTGTAGAAAGTGATATTTGACATACACAACAACAGTTTCTCATCAGAAAAGGCTGTCTGGTGGCAAAGTAAAGCGGTGAAAATATTCAATATAGCGTATAGGTACACCTAGACAGATTTTTTTTAGGTAGACTTTTTGTGAGGTGCTTAAATTCCTTTCATTGATGCTTCCATGCCGGTAGGTTACTCCTGTCTGCTTCTCCAAACTAGGGGCATGTCGATCTCCATCTGCTGCAGGTAATACACTGAGTTCATGCAACCCCACTTCAAATAATCTGAACTATTCTTTTAAAGTAAGTTAATATAAGTATTGTCTAATGGACACAAACCGTGGTCATTATTGTAAAGGCAACTCTTCATCAACCTCCTGCAAGCGTCAGATTCACAATACGATACATACAGTCTATAACACCTGAGACAATTCAATCTTCAATAACCCTATCCCTAATGATAAAGGAACAGAGATTGCGACACAAACTTCTCACCATGGGTTGTCGTACTTCCACCTTAATGATGTCCTCGTAGATGTCATCCCCATCGTCCTCACACGGCACACAGTCGTAGATGTCATCCTCACCCAAGTCATGCTCACTGTGGAAAAACGGACACACAGAAGTTAGACGATGAACAGCTGTTTCAGAGCACGACCTGAACTCAAAGGAAGAATCCTTTAACGCTGCCAAAAAGACTCATGTGTCCACTTTAAAGTGCTCTGACAGCTGAAAGGCACCGAGGAGTCGGACCAGCGCGAGCTAATTATCTTTCATGGGCCCTGCCTGAGGAGTGATCGCAGGCGAGGGGACGCAGGACCCGATGTTCAACAACCTCCACCGAGTTGGCGTCATTGAGTGGCATTTCCCTTTAATGTGTTTATGTTGCTTTGGCACCCAGCTAGCGAACTGACCTTTAATTAGGCAAGCAGCCAGCAGAGCACAGACAGTTACTGTGGAGAGGAGCGTCTTCTGGGAAAGATCCTCAAGCTCTGGGAGCCCACACTGTATCTCCCTCTGTTCTGTGAAAGCAATTACTGTTTAGGAAACTTATTGAGGCAGTGGAGAAGCCTCAGCAGGAATGGGCTTTGGCAATGGGCCCATATCGATGCAGTTAATAAACAGGAGGCTTTAGGTCGCCAAAAAGGAAATAAATGATTAAATACTGTAAACGAATAAAATTTGTGAGAGGTGCCTGCTAAATAATGGAGGACCGGAGTTGAAGCTTGGCAACTGCTGGCTTGTTTAAATGAAATTCTATTCCCCTCAATTGTACTGAGGGAGTATTCCCTCAGTGCCCAGCCCACTCCTGGTCATGCTGTACACCCATGACTGCAGCCCCCGATGTGGTGAGAACTTTTTTGTTGTTAAGTTTCAATCGATTCAAAACAATGAGACAAGGAAATCAACAATCTTGCAGGATGGTGCAGAGGGCAACGCACTGCTCAATGACAGCAACGCCAAGGCGATTGTTGATTTTAGGATAAAGGAGGCACACCCCTGTCTATATCAGTGGAGCTGAGATGGAGTGGGCGAGTAGTTTTTAGGTTCACTGGGAACCTGTCATGGTCATCTCATATCTCCACCCTGGTCAAGAAAGCTCAGAAACAGCTGTATTTGTGAAGGAAACTAACCCGTCCCAGAGTTCACTTGACCAGAGAGCAGTTGTTTGTTCTGCACCACAGTCTTGTGTTGACACCAACCCAAATAAACCACACCAAAGGGGTAAATGCTCCATGGCCCAGTTCAACCAGACTAAACAAGGCCAGTGTGAACTAAGAGTGTAAATCACAAGTTGCATCTCAATATGATATCAAATCGATTTTTTTGGACAAAAATACAATATTTGCTGATATCAAATATGCTGAATTAGCTATTAGCAGTCTCTGATTGCAGTGTACCCAGGCATGTGCAGACAGCTATCACTGCATTGCTTTGATACTGAAGAAAACTTAAAAATGTGATGAGGCAAGTTTTGTAGGAATGACAAGTGTCTTTTTCCTGTGACTTATAAGCAGATTCATGGACATATATTTGCAACATGGGCATGGAAATTAGAGATGCACCAATCCATTTATCTCAGGTTCAATCCATTTACGATACTTGAATTTGGATTTCTGCCGATACGATAAACCTCAGCCATTGCAAGGTTTTTTCTTGCTGTTTTGTGTTTTTATCTGTGTTTTGATACTAAAATGTCTCCAAACTAAGGACATGCTGAGTTGCCCAACTGTTACTGCTTGCTCAGTTGCAGACTGTTTGATGTTGGGTCATGGTAGTTTCACGGTCCAGCGCAGGCTTGGCATCTAACTCACAGAATTCTGGGAGACAAAAAGATTTTTGGGAACTACTGGATATCTTTGTAGAACTATTCAATTACTGATTAATTAACGAATTTGTGCTTAAATATTATGGCTATTTACATAGTATTACATATTTATCATTCATAAAACCACCAGACACTGGATCAGTGACGTCAGTCCAGTATCTGATGATTGAATTACGTCAGTATCGACACCCAATACCAATATTGGATCGGATTGGTCCAAACTCTTGTGGAGATAATAATATGTTCAGACATTGTAAGTCACTCTGAATCTAACAATATGTGTTTCATGTCTGCTCCACAAGAGTTGGCATTGTCTACTACCTCCACATGGTCAGAAAAATCAGACTAGGGTTCAAGCCTGGCTGCTTAAAATGTCCTTGAGCAGGACACTTGACGCTGACCAGCTCAAGCGATGCAGTTTTGTGCTCTGGCCTGGCCCGAGTGGGGGCAAGCGAAGAGAGGATTTCTCTTCTTGGATGAATAGTGTCTCATCCAAATGTATCAGTATGTCATCTCCAGCACGTATACCTTCCTGTTTGAGTATTCTCGAGGAAGATACTTCACCCCTACTTGCCTAATGGGGGCCGTAACCTGTCTGTCCTTGCACAGGACCAACCAAGTTCAGACCAGGACATTCTTTATTTTATTTTAAGTTCCCCGAAATAGGATATTTGTAGGGATTTTACATACTTTATTGATTCATGAATATTCTAAAACAACATTTATGGGCACAGGTCTAAAAAAAATCCAGGTTGTTGAATATTCCTCCTCTGTGACGTGGCTATATATGACCTTCTGCATCATCGCTAAAATATTCCTCCCTTCACTGTCTGTGTGGAGATACAACTGCCCTCAATCAAATATTCAGCTTTGTCGTCATGCTCGCGCGAGCACTTGTTTGAAGTTTTAATTGAGGTGGCTTGGTTCACCCTCAGCTCAGTGCTTCTTCTTTCTTCATTAAGTTAAAGTGGCTCATGTTGAATACTGAGAAGGCTGCGTGGGAGGACAACGGCCAGCCGACGCCGTCCTCAGTGTCTCCTCTCTGAACTTTGAGACTACAGTGGGCTCCGCAGAGACTGACGTGTTGTGAAGCTTGGAGGTTTTTGGAAAGCAGATGTTGTGCTTCATTTTACTAATCCCTTGGAGACAGTGTTTTGCAAGAGAGGTCTGGTGCGCTGATATGAATATGACCTATGGGGAGATCTAAGAGGAGGATCTACAGGGAGAGCATGGAGGAGGACTTGAAAGGCAGTCTGCGTGGGGTCTTTTTAGTCAGTATAACAAAACATTTAAAAAAATGTTATATTCTGCCATTTATATCTGTTGATCCTGGACTTGAAGGACATTGGGGAGTGCTCGTCAAAGGCAAACATTCTATTGATTAGCAATGACATTTAGGCCCCTTCCTCTTTCCCAGTTGGTTATTTTGTCATTGTCCAATGCTTCTTTGGTCCCATCAGTCAATTCAAGATATTTATAATGCATTTCAGTCAATGATTACTGATTGATTGCTGCGTTACACTGACATGACTGAGGGCTCAACAGGTTTGGAGAAAAGGCCTCCTATCGATTGATTTGATTTTTCCAAACATTAGCCAGAGGAATCAGTAGGCTAATGACTGTGTACACCCCTGTGTATGTGTTTGAGTCACAATATCCTGAAACCTCCTTCAGATTTCTAATCGGTGATGTCATTAACGGACTTCTTAACCGACTGGCAGTCTCCACTGTCAATATGCATTGATCTTTAAGTCAGATAACTCTAACGAACCTCATACCAAGATCTTAATGTTGCACTGTGGAAGTCTTATCTATGGTACTTATTGTACTGGTTTCATAGAACCATATAGTTTGCTGCTATTGAAAAAAATACATGTTTGTTTTACAAACGTAATACTTCACAAGCTGGAGGTTTCTTGTGACTGTATCTTTGTGTCTTTGAGGACCAGTTTAAGCTTTAAACCTTGATAGTGGCGACATTGCCTCCACACGTGAGAGAGTCACAGGAAAAATGGACAATTACAAAAGAGCAAAGGCCTGTTCCTTTTTAAGATTTTAAGGACTAAATAAATGGTTAACCTTAGGGTGGTTTCACATTAGGGGTGTAACGATAGTCTGGGTCAATATATATATTCAATGGTCAGCAATGCAATACGATGGATGCAAAGTGAAAATATCTATTTATATCTTCATGACAGACCCCTGAATTTAATCGAACCAAAATTGTATTGTGGCAGACTTTGTGATATCAGCAAATATTGTTTTATATGTTATATTGTACATCCCTAGTTCACACTGACCTCGCTGAGACCGGTTGAACTGAACCCTGGGGCATTTACCGCTTTAATGTGGTTTATATGGGTTGGTGTTAACATGAGACTCTAGTGCAGACCAAACAACTGCTCTCTGGTCAAGTGAATTCTGGAATGTCTGGTTTGAGTATCATTCAATCGAATCACTAACCAAAACCAAATCACCATTGTATGGGTCATTAAAAAAAACATTTTCTCTTTCTGTTTCCGTGACAGAAAGAAAACTATTCATAATATAGTGATAAACATCTGCATTATTAAATTATTCAATACTGTTTGTCTTAAGAGACTTTTATATGTGCAGTCCTCTAAAGTCTACTCATGTGCACTCAGGATCAACATGAACCAAACATGACGCTGCTCCATGATGTACAATATACAGACAGAAAATGAGAGGGTTTTGTTGTCTTTTTACCCTCTGACTGTATGACCAGTACTCCAATGACATTTCCACCACATGACTAGTGTATGTGGATGGTTTCAGTGTTGCCTTTGTGAACACAAACAGGAAATTAAAACATTGTATCATCCTCGCATTGGTTCGATTCAGGAACTGGACCTTTAGGTGTGAACCTGCTCCGAGATAACAGTTGGGATTCAGGCATGTAGTATTGATGGTAAAGGTTCAGGGTGCCAGGCTTGCATAAGCAGTACAATCAAGCGTGTGTTATGAGAAAGAGACAAAGTGAGAAAAACTAGGAACATATATCTTGCCAGAGCAGTAAATCTGTCACACCACAACTTCACTATTTACATCCCTTTGTCTTCTGGGCTTTAGCGGACATTAATAAATCATTCAAATGCATTTATGTGTGTGTGCGTTTGGGTGTGCTCTTGCATCATGATGCATCATTGAGATAGAGTGTGGGAGTAGAGTCCTGAGGACTCATGAATTAGGCCTTATTTTCTGTCTGATTACACAGTGACAGGCCAGAGGGTGTCCAGTGCATTTGCACGCAATCCGCCCGCTAGCCTCCGCTCACCGTCCTCAATGCCATAGTGTTACATCAGTGGAGAAGAGGGCTGGAGTATGAATCACCATATCAGAGCTACTGAGCATATGTCCCCAAAGGCTGGGCTGCCTTACAGGTTTCTGTTGAAATCATATAATGGTAATTTTTATACACAGAGTTAGTTTTGTCAGAGCTGTGATATACTTGTGTGGGGAGCTCCGCCATCGGCCCTCGACAGCATGGTAATGCTTCCACACTGCATCTATACAGCTGATAAACTGAAACAAAAACTAAAAACAAAGAAGAAAGAAGTAAATGTCTAAGGCCTCTGGAGGTTGAATATATCACTCACAATGAAAACATTGTGGACAACATACTAATGAAGTTCCACTCCATAAACACTTCTTGCTGTATATAGTCTATTGCAACTAAAACTATGAAGACAGAATTGGAGAAGAGTTCCACTTGTGCCACAGCAGTTGAACATGGGCCAGTTGGTCCTAAGAGATGGTCAAATGCTGTTTGAAAGGGTGGGGCGATGGCGTATGTCATCCCTGGCTGGTCGAAAGGTAACCAAGTTCAGATCCCCTAGTCTGGAGTGATGAAGATAGGCACTGTAAGGCTTTGGGGCAGCAATGTCTCAGTCCATGGGGACTAGGATTGGGAACTGAAGGGTGGACAGCTCAAGTCCAGCACTGACAAGTCAGTGCGGTAGCTGGGGAGGTGCCAATCCTCCTTCGAGATGGTCTTGAGCAAATCACCAAACCCCTAACTATTTGGGGCATCTGACAATGCAGCGAAGCATTTGGCCAAATGAGCAAAATCATATCTCGACGACAAAATACTGTATAGAGAATTTTATCCAGTCAGTTCAATTTTATCTGTACGGCCCCAAATCATAACAATGTTACCCAAGGCCACTTTTCATACAGACCAGGTCCAGACTGTACTCTTTATAAACCCAATTTGTCCCACCAAGAGCAAGCACTGAAGCAACTGGTGCGGAAAAACTCACTGCAGTGCAGAGCATCGTTTTCTTCACATCTGCATTTAAATATATTATCTATTTGTAGTTTTCTTGCTTATGCTTGCACACTACAGTATATGTTGGTATGTATCGTTACATATGTGTTGAATGTGTTTTTCATGCATAATACCTGCATTATTTGTGCTTATTTGACTGTAAGCATAATTATATGCTTTATACCAAAAATGATTTTAGAAATAATGTTTCAATCAAGATTTTTACATCACTTTTGCTTTAGTGTGTATTTCTAGTTATCTACATTGCTTAACATTAAAAATGTTATCTATGTGTTCAAGTTACAAAATGACCTTATTCCGAATGTGGTCATGTGGTAATACAAACTTAATTTAAAACCTCTGTGACTTAATACCTTGCAGTAAATAATACCTCAGCTGAGCTCAATCCATTCTCAAGCTATTGACTTTTCATGTCATCCTGCCCAAGGGATTAATGGAGCAAAATAAACTGCAAAAGACTGACACAAAGGGCTTGTGACACTGTTTGCTTCCGAATGGAAATCTATGTGAGCTTTTCGTAGAGGAAAAAGTCCCTTGGCGACTGGGCCCGATCCCCCCCATTTCATGCTTTGTCAACTCCAGGATGGAGTCATTCCAAACAGGGGGGAGCTAAGCGACGCAAAGACTCGACATCACAAAGCCAGAGGGAGGAAGTACAGATCAGGTATACCACATTAACCCGGGGGACCTCAATTAGGTTGAGGCTTGCCTCTACCTGACTGAGACACTCCTGCAAACAGATGTGGTCGAGCAGAATGCAAACAGGAGCATCCTATCAAAGAATCTCAATACCAGTCATTTACAACACCCATTGCCAAGTGAGCTCGTACTGACAGCTCAATCCACCTCACCTGATATAAGTTCCTCTGACATGATATTGTTAATATGGAAATCAGCCATGCTGGTCCATAGGAAGGTGACCTCCACTAAACCTCTAAAACGATCCAGTCAGCCACAAACATTCACGCATATTTTTGGCCGAGCTGCTGGACGCAGAGCAGCCATATCGCTGACAAAAACTTTGGGGGGACAAAAATCTAAAAACTGGGTCATACCCAATCCTGGAATTTCATCATTTTAGGGGAAAAGCCACTCGACCTTTGGTGGTGTCAGTATTTTGAGGGCACAAAGGCCAAATGTCAGGGCAGCAAGGTCATCAAATAATGAATAGGTTGTCCACAGAAATAATGAATTTAACTTCAGGGTCTATAATCATTAATTTTCCTAATTTGTTAAGGATAAGTACAGGGACAGTGGAAGTCAGTCCGACATCAGTCTATATAATGACATACTATATGGTTTGTAATATATAATGAGTTGAAAAACTTTCTCAAAATGGTCACTGAATAATAAAATTCTATTCTGAGATCTTAAGTTATGTCATAAGTCATTATTTTGAGATAGTAACTCACTATTTTCATATATTAACACATTGTTTTGATATAGTAACTCATTACTTTGAGATACTAATTCATCATTTTGTGATACTAAGTCATTATTTTGAGATACTGACTTATTATTCCAAAATGTTTGTCATTATAATGACTTTCAGGGACTTTTTAAAAAAAAATCACATTAGTGGTAATGGGCTTCCACAGGGAGAAGACATCCAGTAGCACAATGAAATGAGGAGTTTCCAGCTGTTTGTCACTGTAAACAACGACTCCAGTCTGCAGTGTAAACCACCAAATTGTAAAGTAACATCAGGATTCATGATCAAAGAAAGTTTATATCATGTTGACACCTCTGTTCATATTTTCACACACCCCTTCTTGTGCTTGTCCTGAGCGCTTTGTCTCTGCTTCAAGTCATCACAGTTAAATAGCCCGGTTTTCTGGCGGTTCATACCAGGCTCGAAATCTAACCCACGACTGGTTATGTGCACAGAATTTCACTTGTTGCCCATCCAGATTCTCAACAAAAGATACTAGTGTCTTAAAACTGTATTGGCAAGAAAAAGTCAGAGGAGAAAACAGTGAAATCAGCTGGGGCAGTGCAGCTGGGGCATCAAGGCCACTGCTGCAGGGTATATTATTTTTTGCGGGGCATAAGGCCAAACTACCAAATGGCCAAACAGTCAAACTGCAGTGGCCGCCGTGAAATTCCTGCCCTGGTTATACCTTTTAAATACAGCGGACCATTGTTACATTAGTGAAGATTGAACTTCCAGCTATCCCCAGAGACCTCTGAGCCGGGAGCATCAGTTCAAGTCCTTTGGCCGCTCCAGATGAAAATGAATTGCTGATCGATCTTTTGCAGCACAGGCTGCTAGAACACAGGCTGCTAGTCTTCCATTTAACGTCTGGCCTGCTGGCATGGTCCTGTTTTTTAAATCTCTCCTCAAAATCCATTTTTATAGATTGCTTTCCATAGCAGTTATTATCCTTTGTCGTCTTATCACTGAACTTAATGATGCCATTTTATTGATTTTTATTGTTTGCTATTATATGTTTTACTCCTCCATGTGGCTGTATTTTCTCACACTAAATATTTTTGGTGACAATAATGCTATTTTATTCCTTACATGCTGTTGTTTTTATGACACCATATGTCCTGTCTTTGTATTATTTTCTTCCTCTGGGGTGCTCTGTAATGGTACATCCATAAAAATAAAAATGACTACTATTACTGTGGTAAGATCATCATTGTCCTCTCCTTCACTCTTGCACTTCAGTCAAGCACTCATTGTAAATTATGAATGCATCAATATTTCAGGCTAATTAATAAGTTTTTGAGAGCGGGGTTAACGCTAGTGTGGCCTATGCGCCAAGTGTGTCCAACTGTATTAGGTGAAGGACCTGCTGATGAATCAATTATGTGTCCGTTCATTGACGAAACTAAATGCATACATGTTCTCTGTAAAAGGTCAAGAGCAGTCGTGCAGCAGAGCACCATGATTAATTCAGTAAGAGTCAGACCCTCTGCACCTACAGGTTACACAAAGAGCAGCATGTTACAGCATCACTGACCACGTGAACTCAAGCTTCAGACTCAGTGAAGGTTACAGAGGCCAAAACCCATTAAATGAAAGAGGAGATTTTGCAGGTCAGAGGTTTGAGGCAGAATAAAAACCACCAGGTACAGAAATAACATAGAGTATGAAATGCCAGAGGTGTAGATTTTGGAGGGATGGAGGGGACAGGGTCCCCTAAATATTTAGAAAAGGAGCATTTCCCCCTTAAAGGAAGTGCCAAAGGACTTTTATGCCTTATTGCATTATATTCCATTATATTTTATGTTTATTTATTTTTACTTAAGAGGGGACAATGCACATTAATTAACATGAACACTTGGGTCTATCATGTAAATGTGCCAGATTTAGCCATATAAGCTAATTTTCACATGAATTGTCACCTGGTACCTGATTTTTTTTTTTTTTTTCTTTTCCAAGCACAAATAAAGACATTGCCATTATAAATTCATGTAGAAAAGGAACGCATTGGTAAATAAAAATGAACTGAATGTAGAAAATAAGTGTTTATAATATGTGGCCACCCCCCAGTGTTGAAATGAAACCCATACAGCCTTGCAACAAGCATCAAAACCTTAATTCTATGCTCACTTGCTTCACCTGATATTTGGCATGATGGATATCATGTCCTCCCTATTTCAGATGTAGTTTATAAATTTAAGTAACTGCCACTCTATGTAGGTGGAATTTCTTTATGATGGATTTATTATAAAATGAGGAACAAAGAATCTAACTTTAACCACTTTGATATGTCCTGATACATTTAGGGCCAGGTTAGCAAATAGAGGAACAAGCATGATAAGTCTGATTTCTCCCCCTTTTTTTTTTTTTTTACACATAAAAAAATAACCAATTGACCAGCTGACCGTGACTATGTCCCACCGCTTTTCACTTTGTGCTCCAATAGCAGATGATCAAGCTTGGTACCAGGCGCAACCTGGTTAACTTTGTCCCTTCCTGTTTACTGTACTGAGATATGTTATGTGCTGCAGTCAACTATGCTGGAAAAAAAGCTAATATTAGCAAAACACCAGTTAACTAGTTAGCTAATCTAGCATTTTGCTAACATTTGTTAATTTAAGATCTTTTGAGCATCTTCAGAATTTGGTTCTCTATTCTAGATATATGAGCCTAACACACAGTATAGCCTATCTAACAGAGGAAGAGAAGTTGGCCGAGGTTTTTCTGGACACCAAACTTGCTCAACTGTTATTGGAGCAAAAAGGGGCAGGACTTTGTGTGATATTTGTTTTCTATCGTCATATTTTGGCAGAAATTGAATATAAATCTTCCTAAGTGTCTTTTCTTCAGTGAATAATCACCTTTAAATTGAGATTTTCTTTCATTAGAATGAGATGTTATATCTACAGAAAGTGCAGGGCTTTTGGCAAACCAAACCCTGTTTCGAAATGTGGCCTTTTACATTTTGGCCAAGTTTCATGACCACTGTAGGTTCTCCTTGATGCTTGGAGGGGGAGGGTAAGATGAGGTGTTTTCTATCTGCAAGCTCACTGCTAGATGGCACTAAATCCTACACACTGGTCCTTTAAGTAAAATATTTAAATCAACATGTTTTTAGTAATTCCTCTACTCTCTTCAGGATCACTGTTTCTGCAAGATTCAGTTCAGTTGTCAAGGTAAGGGCTCATTTTCCGAGCCTGCAGGGCTACATGTTTGGCTAAGCTGCACTCTAATCCAGCATTAGCCTGCTTGGCTCGCACTCCTCTCCTCTAGCAAGAGCACATTCCTCATCCCCTAAAGAACGACACAATCATGTATTCAGCAGGCATATATCTATAGCCTGCATGCCGTCCTCTGTATCTCCCGCTCTCCACTCTCCTATCGTGCTGTGATGAATGACACCCATCTCAGAGCGGTTAACTAATTATTCTCCATTAATCTGAGACGAGTGGCTGCTGTCACCACTGGAACCACTGCCAACCCCGAGACCCTTCGACTCCCTTTCACACCCAGCAAACCCACCCATCCACCTAACACACACTGAACCAGGCAGCCAGCCACAGAGGCGGGCGGAGAGGCAGCCACGCCAGAAGCTGGAGCAGAGTTGGTGTCACCATGGCAACGGGCAGAGTGACAGAGGGCTCCATGCTTATGTAATTAGGCAGTTAGAGGAAATTGTAAGAAGTGGCAATCACAGTTCGCTCTGAAACAGCACAAGATGTGTTACATACATGACAGGGGGAGAATTGTTTTGTGTTCAGATATGCTTTTTAATACATCCAGGTTTATATGTATTTCTTTCAGTATATAATATTTTGACCCACTGGCTGATTTGCAGCATAATCAGAAGCTCTTTTGCATTTTTTCCAGTTTAAAATCATTTTCTGAGCAGGCCATATCATAATAGGAGCCTGTCTAGTGTAAAATCAAGCAGGAAATACAAATTTTTCAATCTGCTAAAAATATGTTCTCCCAGAAAATCCAGAACATGCTGAAAATATGCTTAAAGCAACCTAAGGTTTTAAAAATCTGAATGTTGCCTGGCAATGGCTAAAAAACATCAGTCATCAGTCTTGATTATGTCTGTTTGTTTGCCTGTCCCGCCCCTTCACTAATTATGTGAGTTAATGTCAAAAACCTATCCCAGCTCTAGTGGAAATGAGAGGTCATTTGCTCACTGTTCAATTCATGAAAGGACCTTATTTAAATGTAAAAAACAAACAGTTTTAAATAAAGTGAACTATTTAAAGTGACAAAAAACAACTAAAACATTGTGACTAAAAATTGTGATTTCAATTCACTAAAATGTTCTAATCAAAAAATTAAAAATGCTTGTAAATGCTTGGTTGGTCTATGCTGAAAAGAAAAACAAACTTTGAAGATGGCTGAAAGATGTTCCTGGGGTACATATAAAAGCAATATACTGTACTACTGTACTCATATATAAAATTAGCTAATGTTAGCAAAATGCTGGCCAACTATCTGGGTAATCTACATGCAACATTAGCTAGCTAGTTAGCTAGCATTTTGCTGACATTAGCTAACTTAAGATGTGACCATATATGTCACAGGAAAAGAAGAAAGTTGAGGTACTGAGTTTGCTCAAGTGTCATTGGAGCATAGGGCAAAAAGGGGCGGGACTTATGAATATAAAAAATCCAGAATATGCTGAAAATATGCTTAAAGCAATCTAAGGTTTTAAAAATCTGAATGTTTCCCAATAATAACTAAAATCCATCAATGATCAGTCTTGATAATGCGATTTAATTGTATCGATCATGTTCTGAGGACAAAAATGTGTTTATACAGTCACATAGTAGGGACTTTTGGGGACAAGAAGCTGGGACAATAAGGTAGTCTGTTAAATTTTGGGGTTCAATTTGTTTTAGTTTTAGATTAGGGTTAGGTTTAAGGTTTGGGTTGGGGTGAGACATGTGGTTCAGGGGAAGTTTCCTGAGAATGAATTTAAGTTTCTGAAAAGTCCCAGGTGTGTGTTTGAGTGGGTGGCTTTTGTGTACTTACTCTGCCAGCTCCTCAAGGCTCCGGTACACATCATCCTCATTCAGAGCTGTGTCCTCTGATGGAAAGGGCCTGGTACACACACACACACACACACACACACACAGAGAATGAGAGACAAAACACTTTATTACTACACACACCACAGTGTCCCAGGTAGAAAAATAACCAGTCAGAAACTGCGTGTCCTATGTGCCAGGTTGTCACTCTTAGCTCCATCACTCCAGCAGGATGTATTCAACAGAGGACCCCATCCGTCACAAACAACATTGTCAAAACACATCAACACACTGCTGCTGACAGATAAAAAACACGGCGTCTTCCTACAGCCAACTTCCTCAGGAATTCAGGGAGGAAAACAGCCTTTTTTCAGATGGATGGCCAGGTGTCTTATAAATCCTCTCAGGGGGTTTGTGCTGCTTTCAAGGACCCTCAGGGACAATGTAGAGCAACATAAAATATTGAAAATGACAAGTTAGAGCTGTAGATTTTATTTTAATGCAGAAAAAGTGATCTTATTTACTCATATGTACACTTCTTGTTAGAAAACACAATGGTTATGAAACGCACGGCAAGTTACAATAACATAACAACACTTTTGACTTTTGAAATAAACTAAAACAAATTTTTGCAAACATTTAATATTTTGTTGACATAATTTACTTTTCTTCTTTACATAAATTTGAATCTTTATTTTTATTTGTTTCTACAATTCAAATATTCACTTTTGTAAAAGAAGATAAGTAAATCATCTCAACAAATGTTTATGGGTTGGAAAACCTTTTCATTTTTTAGTTTATTTTCAAACTGATGAGTTCGATTCAAAACTCAAAAATTTAGGGAAGACAGTTGCCTTGAAATTTTCTCAACTTTTTTTTTTTTTACAGTGTGAAAGCATTTATGTCAGGCCATCATGCAATAATCTGAATAATTCATCCTGATCCTCTTGTTAAATTCCCTCATTCTCGCTCATGCAGTGTCAACAAACACCATACTCCTGGGAAGTGGCAGAGCATAAAAATGGATGACTAATCAATTAGCTCATTAAACAGGGTGGATTTATTCCTAATCTTTTTAAAGATATCTGTTTTCCGCCAACATTATTCTGAAGTGCATGATTAGGTCTCGATTGCTCAACCGTGTTTATGATGTGTTCTTTTTTTTTCTTTCAAGAGAGCTGATTGCTACAAATTATAGCCTATTAGCTTAATGACGTGCACAATTGAAAGCTCATTAAAATCACTGAGGTCATGATCGGCACTAATCATCAACCATGCTAACGTTACTGAAACGGAAATAGCCTGTATTATTAAAATGGATCCCAAGTTAGGTTATCTCTGCTCATCTCCAAGCTATAAGGAAGGTAAAATGTTTGGGAATAAGACAAGAACTGTAGAATTTATTGCTCATTACCAGCTTTCAAAGTACCAAAAATGCCTCAATACTCTGACATTTCACAGTTCACGAAGGTTTTTGTTAGTTTTTAGGCCTGTTTGTTTGTTTTCACAGTGATAGCTTCGTCCTGCTGCTACCGATCTCTCCTCAAGCGATAAATCCCACACAAAGTAGAAGCCAGCAGTGGTTTCTGCTACGGCAAACAGCTCTGCAAGGTTGACCTTGACTCGCTCTGTTTAATGTAACTACTGAACACATGATTTGTTTTCCCACTGTCAAAGAACAACTGGACATACACACACAGAGGACCATTATTCAAGAAAGAGGTGGATAACTGAGGGAGAGAGGCTGGGATGGGAGTAAGTGGGTTTTCAGGATTAATGGGAAAGCGTGGTTCAAGCTGCACCAGTTTGACCAGTAGGCAGTTAAAACGCAACAATTCAGGGCTGCAAATGTAATCACAACATCTTCTGAAGTATTTTAATCAACACCAAACTTTTTATTAATGTGAAACTAGCATCATTCAAATATGTAGGTGGTTCTTAAGTGGTTAGTTTCAAACACACACAATTGTGTTAACCAAACTGGTAATCTATTTTAAGATCTATTGCAATCACTAAAGAATGTAAAATGATAAAACGATTTTTTGCGTTTCAGTTTACAACAACTTGGCTTATCTGCCAAAGTAATCACCAAGTCAAAAGAAAGAAAAAGAAAAATATTTTTTTAGCCTCCATTTACCAGAAATGTCAGCCAAACCACCTACATTTTGGGAGTCCTCAGTATGTTCGGAAGGCATAATAAACCAATTTATTCAACCAGATACACTACCCGCTGTGCAAAGTGGGACATACCACATTCAAAAAGTTCTACTCAACAACAAACTTCTGTGTCTCCATGTCTGCTGACATATGCAAGAAATAAGCACAAAATTTGTCTCTTCATCTATAACTATTTCCAAACTGCTTTTTTTTTTTTAAACTGTGAGATGAAATCTTAACAAATATTGGATTCAAAATGGCACTTTGCACTGTTCAGCTTAGTCTGATTAGAACTTTAAAGATTGGCAGAGTTGCAAACAGGTTTATCTAGGGATGCATCTAGGAACTATAATATCTAAAATCTGAAATGGTAATACTAATCTTCAGGAATTTTAGCGCAGCTTACTGGTAAATAAGCTGCATCCCTACACCTTACCAATTCTATGCCTTTTGATTGATGTAATGCGCAGCCTCACTATGAATGAATGGATGTTGCCATGTGGGAAAGTTCAGGAGAGATGTTGTAGCAGGAAAGAGGGAACAAAGAGAAAAACAATGAATGTCCGTGTGTGTGTGTATGGACGGTTCAGTGTCAGAGACCAGACATTCACATCTCGCATAAAAGCAGTCTACTCTCTGTAAGCACTCGACTTTGAAATCCTTTGTGTTTAATCCCGAGATATGATCAGAAGACTGAGTCACTCTATTGTGTTGCAGCCGCGTCTCTATAAAGACCAAGAGTGTAAAGGCCACATATCACACCGAGTGAAAGTTGAGCGCAATAAAGCAATAAAAACAGTAATTTATCTTATCGTTTTAGTTGTGTACATGTGAGTGTGTCAAGCCGTGTGTATCTGTGTGACACTGATAATTAGCCTTTGTGTAATTAAAGCAGTGGACACACAGAAACAGTGCGCCAGCTATCAAGTTAATGAATGCTCAGCTAGACTGTCAAAGGTCAGACGGTCACCCTCAAGCACACACAGTCGAGTCTCCATCACTTCAGAGGACATAACATTGATTTGCATTTGTTTCCTGGAGATTTATTCTAACAACTACTTCCCTACCCTAACTCTATCCCCTGATCCTCTACTTCTACCTACCTACCAACCTACCTACCTACCCCTACCTTCCTACCACTACCTAACTAACCCTAACCCCTAACCCTCAACCTCTACCCTGCCTACCTATCTACCCTCTGCCTACCAACCTACCTACCTGCCTATATACCCCTACCCCATCCTACCCACCCCTACCTACCTATCCCTAACCCTAATCCGTAAAAATTAAATTTTTACCTTGTGGGGACTGGTGTTTGGTCCCCATAAGGATTGGTCCTCATAAGGAAAGGGGGTCCCCACAATGTGAGTGTGTAAACAGATGTAATGTCCCCACAACAGTAGTAATACACACACACACAAAGAATCCTGCAAGCCTGCACGTCTTCTGATTCATTGCCTTTGTAAATGTTTCCATGTTTAAATAGTTGACTTCATTAAAACTTCTGTATTTTCAGAAGCTAATTATGAGTACTATTATTAAGAAACAATAATAATACAAAAACTGCCTCATCTGATTTATGTTACGTCCTCACTCACTGTTATGAGCAGCAGCACAGCGCAGAAGGCGCTTCCTCCAGAGCGCAATAACACACCCACATCTGATGGCCCCCTACAATGAAATGTGCATTATATTATAAGTTATTAATGGAGTCCCGCAGGGCAAAATTTAATTACATAGTAGTTTGTGGAGATATGCGCTCATATCTATCACCTCGGTGTTGTTTTGCGGAGCCAAGCACTGTCCAATGCTGCCGTTTTCATTTTGCCTAAATGGTGCAACCAGGTATAATTGAACTATGTTTATAATTTCATCAGAACTCCACTGATGAGCCGTCTCCTGGCGATTCAGCACTGCTCTGTTGTCTTTTCCTGCAAGCTTGTTACTTCATGTTGCTTAGGTCTACACGCAGTGCATGTGGTAAGAGTGGATGCTGTGGAACTTTATAAAGGGGTTTCTCAGTAATCAGTTGTATATTCATGGAATAAAAAGTGTAGGAGTTTATTTTCTATACCTCCCCCTGGAGCTGATGTTGTCCAAAAGCTCTCCCGATTTAACTTGTTGTCAGTGTTTGTGTTTGTTTTTATCTGTATTGTTTGAGCACAAATGATTCTTTTAGGTAAAATTAGGTGGATATTGCTCTCTTTGTTGGTTAAGAAGTGGTCCAGAGATTTGTCCACACATATTTGTGAGTTCAGCAGGTAGATTTAAGAATTTGAAAGCAATCTTTCTCTGTTTAAATCTTTGTCTTAAGAGTTTCAGTTGCCACAGAAAAGAAATACAAAAACTAGCAATGCTTCCACAACACCTGTTTATATTTTGTATGTCTTATATGAAAAGTGGCCCCTTTTGTATTTTTTCCATTTGCATACTACACAAATTTATCAAGGATCTTGTATCTGCTCATATATTACTTGCATATTTCAGATAAAATATATAAACATTAAATAAAATGTATTTTTATCTTTTCAGATCGGTTAAGTTGAAGTATGTGGTTTGAATACCTGTCATGACTTACAGATTAGTTTCCTGATCTGACCTGTTGTAATACATTTGTATAGTTTTTTTTTCTTTTATCTCTCTTTCTTTTACTGGTTTGTCTATATATCTTTCTTCATTTTTAATGGGCTTTATTGTATTTTCTGTGTTTTGTTGGTTTAGCTGCGCACTAAGATTAAAAAATAAAGACAGAGTTCAATAACGCTTCCAATTAATTTATCAATTGATTTCAATTGCAAGCCTTATAGAGAGTAAAATTGCATGCAGACAGCTTTATCTGCATCTGTTCAGCCAACAAAATTATGTGTCTGCATCTGTATCAGACAGAAGACCTGATGTGAGAATGGTTTATGCCAGACGTGAATTTAAATCAGGCAAATATTGTATTTTCTAATCTAATATTCATTGACAGTACAATTTTTGTCCCTACAAGATGTCAGAATGATTAATATTAGGTTATGAAATCACCATCATCTGTATTTTTTGTCTCTTTATTTTTAAGTTTTATGTAGTGCCTGAAACCCACCACCACCTCCCCTTTAACTGGGAGATATTGAAAAATCAGAAACTGAAGAAAATGTTTTAAAAATGGAAATATTCTGTTTTGCATTGTAAACAGAAACTTGACAGTAAAGATATACAATATAAAATATCCTTCAGCTTACAGGAATAATCTGCATGAAATCAGTGATTGATTAAGGTAGATGCAACCTTTTAAACCCTGCTGTGATAATCATGAAACTGACTTTTTCCTGTTTAATAGTGAACAACTTGAGAAAGAACAAATATATGGTTCCATCACATTATTTATGCTTTCCCAAATAATGTATGCAGAGTTTTAATAAGTGCAATACATCGAAATGTAACTACAGGCAAGCCTAAGATTCAGCATATAGAGAGAATAAAGAATCCATCTATAAAACTAGAATGGATATTTAATTGAATTAAAATGAATGTTTCTTTCAAGCAAATTAGTAATTTTCCACCAAATTGCCCTGTTCTTTCTAGGAAACTCACAGGAAGTTGTTTAGAAATTGTGTATCTGTAAAATAACCCTGAGGGGGACTGAGAGAGACATGAGGGATTCAGTGTGTGGGTTGCATTTCTGTTATTGTCTAATTTGCTGTTTGATTCGATTAACCCAATTCATAATCTTTACAAAGCTTTCTTGATTATTTAAAGGTTAAAAATAAGAGAGCACTGAGGAAATAAAAATGTTTCTTATAATTGAGGGCCCAGGATTCATATCCTATTCTTATCCAACCAAACTCTTTACTCCCTTTCGTCCTCATTACTATCTGTTCTGTCCATTTCTTGGCCAGTTTCACTGTCTAATTTCTTCTCCACCATCCTGAGTGCCGATGCTGATGTAAAGGGAATTGTTGGCACATGTGTGCAGTACAAAGCCGCAGTGAGCCAGTCCCATTGATCAACTATTGTCAAACAGCAGAACAGCAGTGTAGTCGTTAGGTGTGAATGCAGCTCAAATGGCCGGCGTTGGGAGCAGTTTCACGTCCCAGGACACGGCTCCGTTTCTGCAGGGGTCGATAAATCGCTGCAGCTCGAGCAAGCTAGTGCACTTTGCCACTTATTGTACCTGGTTTGTCTATAAACCCTCCCGTTCCTCCTTTAAAACCTGGATATGCAGTTTCATTTCTGGGCTGCATTTGCCTGGGGAGGGTGTGTATGTGTGTGTGTGTGTGTGTGCAAAGTACAGTAACATCTGAGTAAGAGCCCTTTTCTTTGCATGCGTGAGTTATTTCCACAGCTTTTATGTGTTAAATTAGCACACGCGATGCATTCAAACGGCATGAGTGAAAAATGAGGAGTGGATGTGCAAAGTGATGACTGCATACTGATGTGTGTGATGTAATTTGGTGGTGTGAGGGGGAAGAGCTGCACCGACAGGATGAGGGAAGGTGACGGAGGAAGAGGGGGGGTAGGGAGGAAAAGTGCAAACTGTGATGCTTGTTCTACTCCTGCTGTGTCCTGCAACCTCCTCATATTAAAAATATATGCAATGCACAAACGTGCACATATATATTGTCCTCGTGCTGAGTCCAACAAATTGTACTAAACTACATCTCTCCTCCAATATATATATAGTTTGTATGTAATAAAATACTATACTAATAAAATACTATGTAATATAATGTTTCTTATTTATATTTATTACAAAAATTGCTTTTCATCTGATACAGGACTTTAGCTGAAAAACTGAGTCGATTAATTGATTAGTTGATCTACAAAAAGTTAATAGTTTATATCAAATTAACTATTTTATAGTTAATATTTATTTTTTTCTAATTTTTTCTATTTTTGTTCATGCTTTTAAAGGTTTATCATTCAACCGTTGTTTTTAATTATTATTTTATTTTATTATATATCGTTTTAATCCTCATGTCTTATTATTTTTACTGGTCGGTTGCTGGTCTTAATTTATCTTAATTCTTGGTGTTCATTTTACACAATCCACATTGTTGGAATGAAATGTGAAGTTTTGCTTGCTTCCTTACAAAGGAAGGAATTTGAAAACATTACCTTAGGCTTTAGGAAATTCTGACTAATCATTTATGGCATATTTTGACATTTTCATAGACTAAATGACAAAATGTCAGCTGATTGGTGGATGATGCAAATAATCACTATTTTGCAGCCTACAATTCAGTTGTGTTATTTAAGTTATTAGTTTTAGCTTGAAGTAATGAGTATGGTTTGTTTCTTTTTAATTTAGTTCATTTTTTATTCTTTATTTTTTACTTTTTTTTCTTATCTTTATGTATATTACTAACTACTATTGTTTTTCTGTTTGTTTTTCCTTTTGATATACGATGATGATTTCAGTATTTTTAGTCATGAATTGTCACAACTTTGAAATTTGTTTGAATTCTTTGGAACTCATGACTTTTCAGCAATGTAAATTAGTAAATATACAACAGACTAAAGCTCTACAAGACTTTTAAAAGCTGTAGATTGTCAGTCCTTCTCACAGGTGTAGTTTTAATTAATCAAGTGTATGTACACAAGGTGTAGACAATATGACTGAAATCTTCATTCAGAGTACATGTAATTTTACATTATGGTAAGGGTACATATATCATGATACAGTAATTGTTCTGTAAATTAAATTCAGAAATACTGTACTGGATTTCATCAAACCAAATACAGTCATAATTTACCTTACAAGCAAAATTACTCCTACGTTTAAAGACTATTAGTCTCACAAATAACCAAAGTTTTATTAAAGAATCAAAAATCACATTCAACAGAAGTATGTGCTGTACACATGACAGTGTGTGATGGATTTTAAAGGACAACCATTATCTAAACCCCTCCACAAACTTCCTCCTCCTCCGCTCTCTGTCTGAACTCTGAGCTGACGTCTCTTGCGCTCTACAGTACGACCCTGATCCCTGGTGCCTGGGACACAAACTCCGACAGTGGGAATCAATGATGAACTAGGACAGTGAAGCGCGACAGGGTTGAAGGTTAGAGAGCGGGGGTTAGCTGAGGACAGTGAAGATAAGCAATAGGAAGGGGGGGTATGGGGGTGGGGGTGAGTAATAGGAGACAGGATGACGCAGGCTTATACTGTAGATAAGCTGTGAGAAACACGGGGTCAAGTCCCTGGGCACATGAGATGGGAAGATGAGACACAAAGAGGATTTAGGTTTTTAGACAAAAAGAGATAAAACTGGTGTTCAGCTCTTGTTTTTGATTGACAGTTTTTGCGATAAATTGTTCAGAAATGGAGACATGTAGACCTGTGAAAGATGTAGGTTTCAAGAGAGGGAGGAAGGGTTACATAATAAAGTCAGCCAAATGAAACCGAGGGGAAAAAAAACATGAAGTGGAGAAACAATTGAAAACAAGCTTATTTCTTTTTCTTAATCAACTCAGACTCCTGTGTGATACATTAGCTGAGCAGTAAGAGAACATTGTTTAGAGAGATTTGAATGAATTACTCCAGTTTTAAAGTGGAAATAGACAACTTTTTTGCTTCAACTTGTCATCATGAAATGTTGATTGCACATTAAGGAATTCATGCTTTTGGAAATATTACTATATTACTATCCCCTCCACCTGGACACTAGTCTGACTTGCAGCATCTAGATTGTGGGTATAAGCCTGCTCCTGACTGCCTGTGTCAGGCCAAGCATAAACAAAGCTACAGTAGTAGTTGATACCTGTTGTTTTGCGGGGATTCAGCCATTTTAATTCCAGGGCTCGCTTCTCCATGTGCAAATGTTCCACCAAAACAAGCTACCCATGGACACACTAACCCTTTGCAAGGCCACCGTAGCTGCATCCTGGGCTTGGAGTCATCCAAGATGATTGTCATTGGTGTAAAGAAATACAGGCCATTTTGTCCCCTATAGCAAAATGATAGGGCTGTGGCAATTCATTGATGTAATTGATGTCACTAGTTTGTAGAAATAGGATTATCAAGCAATGAAGTGCTGCACCTAGTCAAAGCAGGGATTTACCCCGAGAACAGGCTGCACTTAAACAAACCTCGCCCATGATCACCTAAAGTGAAGGAGTATTTTAGATAGGCACAAGTTCAGGGAAATGATTGACACAGTGATGAAATTAATATGCATCACAGCAATCCTTTTGAATTTGAGGTCCAGTACTTTTTTCATCTGGCGTCTGACAAATAGGTTCAATTAATTAGGTGGAAATGAGATGAAATTAAATTTTAAAATATGCCACTCTTACCTTTATTCTAATGTGCTTTAGATGTCCACTTTTCAAGATTATGATTGAATAAAATGTTGAAATATTAATGAGGCAAGTTTTTTTCATACTGGGTAAAATAATTGTTTTATTAATCGAATAAAAAAAATATATAAGTAAAGTAAGGAGGGACACTTATAGAGGAGGAAAATGAGTTTGACACATTGTCTTTGCTGCAGCAGAACAACAATAATAGCACTCGGAGATGCTGGGGGTTTGAAAAGTTGCCTGTTTCCACTTTAACTATAATTGTAAATTTAACAAAAAAACAAGACCCTGCTGTTCAAAAGAAAGGAGGACGGGCCCCCACTGTACCCAGCTAAATTTATGCTCTTGGACACAAGAGAAGAGTTCTTGCTGGTGGCAGAGATCACACGAGGATGTTGACATGAGACAGAACAGAAACAACAAGGCGAAGGAGAAGAGAGTGTACCGAGCATATGAATATTTGATTGTGCGTCCAGTGTCTCACTGAATGTGCAGAGGAGCATACAAAATAAAGGCTCCATTTCCAACCAGGGCTGAAATGCTGACACAGTGACAAAGACATGAACTATTGACGTCTGATTACAGCGAACACGTGTCAAAGACACGATCAATGAGCTTCAACAGGACGTCAATGGACGTGCCTGTGGCGATGTTGGCCAGAGATTTAACACAGTGAGGAACTCTCTGGTCACTTTAAAACTCAATGCATAGCCTGATGGTTATAGTCTGGGAATCAAGACGTCTCCCCTGAAGAACTGTGTCAATTTTGCCAATTTGCTTCTCACAATCCTTCCAACTTTACAGAAGTGCAATACTGGCTTTATTCTTCATTTGGATCCCCGTTAATTTGAAGACTAGCAGTTGCCAGTCTGCTAGGGGTCCACATAAATTACACTCAGTTGGCACATTAGCCATGGAAATCTAAAAATCGAGTAAACCGGTCGCAGCCCACCACAGAGTCTGGTTCTACTTCTACTTCTAAGTTTCTGTCTGCTAAAATAAAGTTTTTCCTCACCACTGTTGCCTTAGTGCTTGCTCATGATGGAAACTATGGAGTCTCTGTAAATAATATTAAAAGTAGGGATGATAACGATCAATCAATGATTAATTAATCAGTGGTTAAGGTTATGGTCGAGCTGTGGCCTTGTAGCTGAGTTGGCAGAGCGTTAACCCCATGTACACTGAGGCTGCGAGTCCTCTGCGGCCCTTTGCCGCTTGTCATTCCTCCAGTTTTTCTTCCCCCTTCCTGTCATTTGATTTGATCAATCAAGCAAAAAATGTTATCAATTTGCTATCAAATAAGGTTCTGACATATAACAGCGATTTTTTTATGAGCATGCTCCACATGTTTTCTGATATTAAGGTATATTTGTTTAATATGTAGGTCTTTACGTCTTCACATGTAATGCTCAGTGCAATGTAATGCTGCACTTCTTATAATTTGCTTTCATAGAGAATAAAAAATAAATAAACCACAGACAAAAGGAATGTTTCTGTTGTGATCAGTCTAATCAATTCAATTTGATTTGATTTTATGCTTTGACACTGTTGTCCTTCTTATCTTATTCTGAAAGGTGCTATACATGACCCCATGATTGTATAAGTAGACCTGGAGGGCATGAGCATTCCCTCTATAGGGTAAACTACTGACATGTATGGTATGGTATGTGTTAGAATGATTTATAGTTGTTGACTGGCCTGTACATACAGTAGTTGAAAGGAGCTTTGAAGCGAGACAGAAGAGGTCTGACAGGTCCCCGGACCTTTGAATGCCTCTGACCTTGCCCTAAGCGGAATTACCAAGAAGCGGGTGAGAAAACCCTTTAGAAAGGCCAATTGGGGTCAGTGAACATCAATGTTGTGTAAGTGCTTCACTTGATAGCAGCACCCTGTTCATGCTAGATCATACAGTACATGGCCCTGGTCCTCATTACGCATTCGTCGTGTGTCCCTGTGGACAAATCCTGTAGCGAAAGTAGTAAGAGATAGATGATAGCTTAATGCTCCATTACGCGCTGTCATAGTTAACACTGAACACCTTGCTCTGCACCTCAGTGTTGTCAAACTGCACCTAACCTTATATCTCATCGTTTTCAATCTGTATTGTAGCTCTTCATCCCCTAAGTAATATTTCTTCAGTCCAATCGAAATCATTCTGATCAGGCCAAGGAGACCGGCTATTTTTGTATAGTTATTCCCAATGTCAGCCACCAGGTCATCTGATTGGGCTGGATCGGATCAGTCTCCTCTGATTAAGGTGTTATTCTGATAATTTGTGGAATACTGGTGGGTGTCCATGTAAACGCAGCTACTGTTGTATTTGTATGGCTGACTTACAGTTGTCTCCAATCATCTCACACAAAACCACGGAGAGCCGCTCACAGCATACAAGCTCAAACGAGGTACTTGTGCATGAAGTGCAGAGCACAAATAAAGGGAATCTGAAGTAGATAAGTCCTTACTGAAGAGGGTACGATCGGCTAAGAGCTAAGAGACCCTGAGATTGTCTCAGCAAGATGGAGGGAAAAATCACAGCTCGAAGGCAAGTGAATAATGGACTTGAATTTACAGTATCAGGCGGCGAGAATTGTTTTAGTACTTATCATGGTGAAAGGTGGAGAAGGCAACTTTTGTCAGCAGAAAGTGTTACAGAAAAACTTTTTTGTTTTTCTACATTTCAAGTCATACTTTACTTCCAAAAATGAGCACTGCAGTCCAAGCGGTTTAAGTGACTCTTTTAACATAACAAGCAACAACGAGTACTCCATTGTAAGTTGATCAGCTCCTTATAACTGCCGATTTTCTGCTAATGTAAAGCTAAACCTGTTACAGTATCATGTCAACAAAAGCCCGCTGCTCTGAAAATACACAAGCTGCTCAATTTAACCGTTATAAACATTTGCTCCTTCTAAAAGATAATTAATGATTTCTTATGACCAACAGACACACGCTTACTCTTTTGGCAAACATTCTGCATTAATTTGGACTCTAATTAACCTAAACAGGCATACAAAGACAGTAATTCCAGCCTGGAAACTTGGAAAACAGCATGTTTTCTTAATTTCTGATGACATATCAAGGTCATTTTATGATTTATTACAGTAAATATATAAGATTTCTTTTTTGAAGTATGATTTTATTAATTAAGACATTGATAACCACACAATCCCTGCGACAATGTAGTTCGGCGTACCATTTAATAACCTTAGTCAGTGTTTTCTTGTTCTGGCCATGAGCCAGATTTGAGCTCACTTTAATGAAGTCACGCTTCATTGATCCCTGTAAGGCGGTTGCATTTCCACGTCCACCTCCAAAGCGTGGTGAAAGGTCAGGGTAACCCCGAGGCCCGAAAGGAATTCAGCGTCTGGCTCAAGGACACTTCAGCGCTCAGATGCTCGTCCCTCAGTTGAAGGGCGAAAACATCCTTCTTTGCAAAGCAGGCTTGTGAGAACAAAATCCTTAAATGAAAAGCTAAACTGACGACCATCCGGATTCTCACTTCTGATTCACAGTTTGAGAATCTAAACTTTGAATAATAGTTTTACTAAGTTCAGCATTTTGATTGGGATGAAAGTAAGTAAGAGTGTGATTTACACGGAGGTCAAATGATTCTTGATTTTGACACCTCGCTGCAAAATGGTCAGCGTGGACAGTCAGCAGGTTGTGTTGTCTTTATTAATGGCGGGGGACCTGCTCCCTCTCCCTGTGTCACACTCTTCCTTATCCCTTCATTTCTTGGCATGGTTCCTAATGGGCGCGCTCCATCAACTCATTACTCAGACGAATAAAATGGCTTTTTATGTGGCGCCGGTGAGCCACCGTGCTCCAAGCAGATCGAGCAAATGAAGAGAAATCAGAAGCTCATTCCAGCCCTGATAAAGCAGTGTGAAGGATTTTCTCAGCTTCACATTATCTGTGAAAAACGTACAATGTAGTTTTCTGACTCAGACAGCAGTGTTACTAAACGTCTACATAAATAGTGTACTGCAGCGGCGTTTGAGTGACAGATGGAAATGTGTTGTGGATTATTATGTGCCCTGCAAGATAACAGTGGCTAAAAGCTGCTGCTAATTGCCTAAAAATGTAAATTGACTTTTAAATGAGGAGCAGATGTTAATAGCCACCTCCATCTTAATATAGGCCTTCGAGTACATGTGGAATACATTCATCCAAATGGCTTCTTTGACACTGATCCTCTCAAGTGTTTGGCTGTGCAAATAGTAAATGAGGGAGTTCCAAATGAGACACGTACCTGATGCCTTTGATCTGTGCAATGCTGTGGTGGGAGATCCTTGACAGAGCGGAGATTACCTGAAATAAACAGAGATCAGAGATAATCAGTCACACAAACAAACAAGCTACATTTTTTAAACAGTTCTTTATTATTTGCCATTTGATTGCAAAATTTCTTCTGCCTTTCTTGTTTCATTGATACAGTTATTACACTGTGATGCTCCAGGGTTACTACACACATTGAATGGAGATCAGACAAAACAAACAAAAGGGTAACAAAATTATTTTACGAGGCAGTGACAAGTGAAATAAAAACCATCATCTTCAAAAGCAATAATCAACTATAAAAGTAACTAAAAACAAATCCTCAGAGACAACGATCCACTATGAAAGTAACCAGAAACAAATCACCAGAGACAACAAAAAAGTAAATAAAAACAAATAAAAGCACCAGAGGCAACAATCAACTATGAAAGTAACTAGAAACAACAAACAACAAACAATCAACTTTAAAACTTAAAACTAAAAAGAAATCAGCAGAGGTTAACAACCACAAAAGTAACTAAAAACTCATAATCAGAGACAACAATCAGCTACAAAAGTAACTAAAAACAAATTGTTCAAGGCAACAATCAACTGTAAAAAATAAAGCATCAGAGGCAGCGATCAACTACAGTGTAAATCAACAACAGTAAAAGGTAAATATCATATTCCACAGAGGACGAGCCATTATCGAACTACACTGTATTTGCCACCACATAAAAGAAAATATGTCCGTTTGAGTTCAACATTCACTGCTCTTCAAGGGTGATTATCTAACGGTGCTTGCGTGTTTCTTAGCAACCCCTCTCAGGCATATGCAGCGCCACAAAGGACTGTGTGTAAACATAATGCAGGCCACCACGTTAATGGTGACATCCAAAGTCATGTGGTGCACAGTCACGGATGGGTGGGTACCACTCAACACACCAACAAACACACATGTGCAGTCACGCACCGGAGCGTCCCCACATTTTCCTTATTTTGCTTCCATCTTGTTTTGTTTTTGTTTGTTTACCTCCAGACTTTCTCTTTCTCCTGTTTAGTTTTTTTTTTTTAGTATCAGAGGGTTAAATGTGAGCCTGTATATAAGCTGATTTAACGCTGCTTAGGAGTCACACGCAAGTGGGCTTGCGGCTGAGGGCTACAGATGGCGTGCTTGCAGAGTCTACAGAGGCTCGTTCAGGAAGATGAGGGAACCACCGTCCCAAAACACACATCCGCACACACACACGCACACCAAAACACAAACCCTGTCTCATATGCCTCATTACCCACTCCTGGGTGTATTTCGGCTTGCAACACCGTGGCAACGCCAGATGTCTCCCCGACAGGGAGGAGAAAATTGTTATCTCAACCCCTCTTCGTCGGCAGGTGTGTCATCTACAGCCTCTCATCAAACTCCCTCTTGTCTAAACAGACAATGCAGCATCTCTCAGCGCTCGTGGTATTTAACAATCAAGATGAGCCGACGCTAATGGCTGTTGTGAAGAGAAGACCAGCACTCCAGGAGTGCGGAGTACTAGCGTTGAAGCGCTCTTGACCGAAACCTTTAAATCTCTCTATTGAAGCTGTTCTCACGTTTAACATAATCAGTTGTAGAGAGTAGAGTGGATTACATGGAGCACTGTTATCAAGTATGTATACATCATGTTCATTTACATCTAAACCACTCTACACTGTAAAAATAACACATTTGTTTTAACTTTAAAAAAGAAGGCTGCCTTAGAATTTTAAGTTGACTGAATTTGAATAGATAAGTTGAGGTAATTTTGTACAGATTCAAAACAAATCTAGTCAAATAAACTTTATACAATTCAATTTCATGCTGTAAAAAAAGAAGTTTCAAGGCAATTTACTGCAACAGATATTTGACTTTTATATTTTATATTTAAGTTTTGAAATAAAACATGAAAAAAGTTTTGCCGACCAGCAACTTATGTGTTCTGCGAGGTAAACTGTACTTGAGATATATTTATTATTATATTTATATATTTATAATCTTTCTTGTCTTCTTTAGTTAAACTGGAATCTTTGGGTTTTAGAAACACAAAAACACCTTTTTCAAAAATTTGTGACAGTGAACTTTTTTCCCCCCAAAGATTCAAGTTCATCTAAAGTCTAAATTACTTTTCTCAACAAAGATTTGTAGTTTGAGTTGGACTTCAGAAATCTATTGTGATACGTTGCCTTGAAATGTTGTCTCAACTCTTTCATTTCAATAGTAAATTTAAGCTTAATATATTAAATTGAACCAACAGTCTCACAGAGGAACCAGAATTTATTATTGTTTAATGAATCGATTCAATATTAAGCATCATCGTGGTTTGCACTGTTTGTATTATTGTGATGCATGCTGGGAAGTCTGCTAATACGTTTATTATGTTTCTTTAAAAGTTTTATTTGATGATTTGTGTATGTTTTCTGAAATAAATGCTAGAAATTTGAAGCTTAATCATCTTAAATGCATAAGACTTTAAGTTAATGAGGAGAGATTAGTTAATTCCACTAAGTTCCTGCATGACTTTTTGTTTTTTTACAGTGTATGGAGAGAAACCTCGATGGACTGCTGCTCGACGGGATGATAAGAGGTTATTTCTCTGTGTCGCTAAAGACCCGTGTAATAGGCCGTCGTCTTCATGCTTAATGGTTCCAATATGGGGCTAGTCTACCATTACCCTCCTTAACATATATTCTTGCAGATAGAGACCAAAAAAGAAAAAGACACAGACAAAGACAGAGAAACAGGGAGAGGAGATTGGGGGAGAATAGATTGCTAATTTAGCCAGTGGTTGGGGTGTTTAATAAATCACTGTGGATAAACCCATTGTGCGGCTGGATGGCATGCTGCCCACCTGGCCATGCTGCAGGGAAGGATCACATATGGCACACTGCCCCAGCGTCATTATTAGCTCTATTTCTTTAGTCTTATTAGCTTTCATTGTCTTTGTGGAAGGGTGACAGACAGCATTAAACACCAGACATCAGAAAAGGAAACATGAAAGTGCTGAATGAGAATGAAACACACTGTGGAAATGAAAAAAAAAAAAAAATCAAACTCTTCAGTTTAGTTTTACCAACTAATAATGTTTTGTTGAGATAATTGACTTTTCTTCTTTAGATAAACTTGAATCCTTGAGTTCATTTAACAGTTAATAAATTAATATTTTTTACCCAAATAACCCAAATAATGACAAATTAGGTTCACAGCTCACAGGAGGTGGAGTTCTAAAACTCAAAGATTCAAGATTATCTCAACTACAGATTATAGGTCAACAAAAGCTTTTTTAAAAGTTACTTGAATTCTGTTAAAGTTGTGTCAGCTTCTTTTTTTTAAATAGTGTATAACTCAATTGTATCAAACTTATTTGACTAGAAAAGTTTATTTGTTTTGAATATTATTACTAAATTACCTCAATTTGTCTTTTCAAATTCAGTCATCTTAAAAATTTTATGGCAGCCTGAAAACTATCTTAATTTAAATTAAAACAGTTTTTATTTATTTATTTTTACAGTGTAGAGTAGTTATATGTTATTTCCCCATATATTAATTTTTAATAACAGTGCTCTGTGTATTCCCTCCACTCTAAAGGAGAAAAGTAAATGATCTCAACAGAACATTATTAGTTGGTTAAACTTTTTTCATAACTTAAAGAGTCTGAGTTGGTCTCAAAACTCAAAAATTTCACTTTTTCAGTGCATTTCATTCGCATTTATCATTTTTATGTTTTCTTTTCTGATGTTTTGTGTTTCATATTCTGTCTGTCATCCTTCCACAAGGACAATCAAGGCTGAGGAGAGCTAATAATGATGCTGGGGCAGATTATAGGTCAACAAAGCTTTGGTTCATTTATTTCAAAACTTAAAGGTTTGCATTTGATTCAAAACTCAAAAATCTAGTGAAGGCGGTTGCCTTGTTTTCTCAACTTTTATTTCAGTGCAGTTGCTTGGATGGATTGTTAGATGGGTGGATAAATTCAGTATTTAACAGTAATTCATATTTAATGGTTGGTGGTGTGATCAGCTGTGGTCGGATCCAGCTTAACACGGGTGGTTTCATCCAGGTCGATCCAGGTTCAAAGGATAGCAGCTTCAATGGATGGCTTTGAGCCAGCGAGGTCACAGCGGGGCCAAAGCCTGCTTGGCCTGGGGAGGTTGGGGAGTGAGGGTGCCAGCGACGCTGAGCATGCTAGCGTGACTTCCACACACCACTGGGGAAAGTCTATTAATATTAAATCTGGAGTTTCCTTAACATTAAGAAGTTTGTTCTCATTTTTAGTTCATGTTACACTCACACACCATAATGTGAGAAACATGTCTCATGACTGGAAGGGCTGGCAGTTCGTGACTCCCTTTGGCTGCAGTAAGAAATGCTAATTTGCAATCTGTTTCCAGGGCAGGCGAGGAAGTAAAGATTTGTTCTCACAATGTTACAAGTGCCTGAAATGGCAATTACATTTCTTATTTATCTGTTTATGTTGCATTTTGTCTGCAGACAAAATAGATGTGAATACAGGGTAGATTTTTTGATGTTGGGTTGTATGAGGTACTTATCAATGGTCAGTGTAAAAGCTACAGTAGATGGAGTAACAGAGAGGGGCACCAGCACTGAAGCTAAAGTACTGTACTGCTGTGGACAGGGTCAACAACAACAGGTATTTTAACCACTTAAAAAGGTCCACTTTAAAAAAAAAATTAAGTGTAGGCTGTATTTCTTTATTTTCATCACTTTACTTTGACATTAGACGGCCTTTACTGAAAGGAAACCGCTGTTAAATAAATAGCGCTGTCTCCAACCCAACCAAACTCCATTCGCAAAATCAGTAATTTTACCTAGCAGAAAACATGAGTTGCTGGGCTACCACTGCCTCAATCTGGTATTTTGTTCGTGTTATAGTGGAACTTTGGCGAATCTGAACTAACCTTTAAAAACCCAGAAGTCACACAATAACACAAACAAGCTAACAGATCGAGGCAGTGGTAGACCAACAACTCCTGTGTCTCTACAAGGTAAAAGCACTGATTTTGACAGTGTAGTTTAGTTGGTTTGGAGAGAGTGGTATTTGGCTTATATAACTGTGGATTCCCACCAGAAGAGGCAGTCTGACGGCAAAGTAAAGCAGTGAAAACATTTTAAATATAGCGTACTCTTGAACTGATATAGATTTTTATTTTTTTTATTTTTTTGGTGAACCTTCTTAAAGTGGCTAAAATGCCTTTTGTTGCTCAGCCCGTGCATATCAAATAGCTTCCATGCTCTCTGCCCCTATCAGCTTCTCCAAACTGGGGGCATCCCAACTGACATTTACTTTAGCTAATACACTGACTATCAGGAAGTACCTCATACAACCCCACTTTAAATAATCCAAACTGCCCCTTTAACCACTTAAAGGAATACTCCACCAAAAATCTATTTAGAAGTAGGCCCCCTTCTCAAGCTTGTGAGTGATACTCAAATGATTTCCAGTGGAGTATCCCCTTTGATTACTCATCTTTTTATCATAACACTTTTTTGGAGCTGCCGTCTTTTATCTGTCTCCTAATGTCACACATCTTACTTTCTAGCGTCTGCTCAAAGGTGGCCTGTCTTCCTGCATGATTGTGCTGTCCCCTCTCTCTCTGCCCGTGTTTCTGTTTCCCCTCTCTGCCTCTAATACAGTCTCTTCACCCTCTTCTGATCCTTTCGCTTCAGTCAAAGCCTTTGAGTCTCTACACATTATTAATTTCCCTCTCATCTCGTGCTCCCCGGGGGGTCTTAACTCTGGGGCTAGCCAGAGAATAAAGCTCCTTTTCACCCCCTCTAGGAATGAGGAAAAGACAAGTCACACGATGGAGTGATAGCTTAGATTTCCAAGGCCGCCAAACCAATATCTTACCTTAATCACCACCCTGCAGGCCCCCTGGCATCCCCTCACCCACGTCTGACCCTTTCAGTTTGTGAAGAGGGCGTAATCGGAGACACATGTTAAGTCAGACGTCTTCCCTCAAATTTTTACGATCCATTTACTGCATGAAAAGTTTGTATGCATGTGTCTGTGTGTGTCTGTGCATGTGGAGGGCGGAGCAGGAATAAGAATCGCATCCATGGATTAACTGCGAGGCAAAGCCAAGTGTTTGCAAACACACGCCACCCTTACACATCTCCAGACTCGCCACATGTGGCCTCCGATCCCGGCTGGGGCCGAGCAAAGCCTCATGTGACTCCCTCTGCAGCCAATCGGAAGCCCTTACGGGGCCTTGTTACCCCTGGCAACTGGGCTCGACTGAATATGCATGGTCATCAATTACAAGTCAAATGAAATCAAACCTGTCGCCATATGCTATTAACAGTAGGAGGGCGGGAAAGTGATTTGATTAACATCTGAAAACACGCAGAAGAAGAATATTGACAGTCCATCATGAAATGCGCCCCAACCGCCAATTCTGTTTATACGTGATGCAGTCACATGATTATATCTCAAATCAATGCATGTGTTGGAAGTCATCCAACAAAAGAGGTTGAATTAATGAAAGATTCATCACATTACTGTTCTGCTTTTCCTCATTTTCGCTCTCTCTGGGCTCTTCCTCCGACAGCTAACTCCCTGATAGTGTGAGATATTTATGAAGTATTCACACTTTGATAGGACAGCATTGCTCTGCTTATGCCAGCCTGCCAAAGTGGTAGGCATGAAGCGAAAGGGGCACGGAGTGGGAGAGCCGAGAACAGATGGCTGAGTGGGAACCCTGCGTGCCCGACATCAATAATAGACAGACAGAGGAGGGACGGCTGAGC
>JAJHUR010112345.1:0-18186 GCA_027495735.1 Lutjanus campechanus | reverse complement strand
TGCAATACATTAGAACAAGGAAAAGGAATGATAATAATAAACAATAATCTATTTGTTACTCACCACTGAAGGCCAGTGTGTGTGGGCTGCTGCTGTCAGAGTTGGTGGTCAATGAGGAGTTGGCCCAACTGTAAAGAGATATCTCCTCCTGCAATGACACAGCAAAAAAAGGGCGGGATAAAAATCACTAGCAGACTGAAAATAAGAAGTTATTCATAGCCACTTTGTTCTTATGCATTTTTTATTTTAGTTCATTTGTTTATTTTGTTTATTGTTATTATTATCATTGTATTATTTTCAGTTGTATTTCTAAATATTTTTAAATTGTATTTTTTCATTTTAATGTTGTTCGGTATTTTTCTACCAAGTATCATACGGATGCAAAATCATTAAGTTAATGTGAATTAAAAACTACAATACCCGGTAAGTCCAGCGAAAAAATGTCGCGATGCCTTGTGGGTAAACAGGAAGTAAACAAAGACACGCTGAAGATGGAGTGTTTAGAGCAGAACCTCACTTCAGAAGAGGCAAGAGTAAATAAAACGGATGTTTTACGGGACTTTCAAGTGTCTTTTTTCGCCATGAGTCGTCTGGTTTCATTTCCCTGGACAGTGAGTAAGACCGGCCGCCAGCAGAGTTTATATCACGTCGCCATTCATCGCAAAGAGCGAGCGCTCCGCCAAAGTCCATTTAAATACTTGACTATTCGTGCTTATTTGCTCAACGGAAAATGTTCTCTGTATGAAAATATGACTGAGATTATTCTTTACAATTTAACGGAATATTCTGCATTATTCGGCATACATATCATCCACCAACAGATCGGAATTAAAACAAATAATCTCAACCTTCTTCAGTTCAGAGACATGTCCACTATGGAAGACTTAAAGATTAAAATGATACATATGTACTACTTCATATGTTCTGTTAAACCCTAGAAGAAAAATACATTTACAAATATCTGTGCCAGGATTTGGGGCCTGAGGAAGACATTAAATTCTTAATTCTTAAATTTTTATTCTAAAATTGAAAAGAAAAGGTTGAATTCTGTCACAAAGTCCAAGTAATGAGATAAGTCCACAATACTGAGAAAAACATGAAGTTTCTGATTTTAAAGTATTCTGACTTCCTATCTTAATTCCAAAACAAATATTAATTCAGATCCATGATATTAGCACAATACACCTCATTAAAGCTTTGAATCTGCTCTGCAATTTCTAACTGATATTTTTTTTTACTTTCCAGTTCTTAGAAAAAGATCTTGAAAGCAACAAATCATCAGACTTAATCTCAGACATTTTAAAACTGGTAAGTAGGCCTGCGTACAACCTTTCATTGTCTTATAATAAAACAGTCCTGAAAAATCAATAATAATTTGTCTTTTCTGTTGTTGACAGACATGTCTTCACTCTCTGTGTCAGAAGTTTCCACCATCTGTCCGATTCAGGAAGTTGTTCCTCTCTGAGCTCATCAAACGGGTTAGTGATCTGTCAGTCATTTAAGTTTGTTTGCAATAATAACAATATTGCAATACTCAAGTGTATTGCTATTTTCTTACACCCCTAGTTATTTCACTTATTAGTGTTGGACCAACGTCACAACATAACAAGGTAACACACTTCCTGTTGTTTTACGCAGCAGGAGGCAGCAGACTGTGATCTCTGGACGAGCTGTATGACGCTCTGGCTGAGGTGGTGGGAGCTGAAGACACGACTGAATGCTACAAGAGCTACTTACTGGTACCAAACACTCATCAACACTCATCATTTACTGCATTACAGCAGCTCTTAGAGGGTGACGTTCATCTACCTTTCTTAAAGGAATAGTTCAGACTGAGGTGTGGTCGTACTTATCCATAGTGTATTTTAATAATTAACAACCCTAGCTGGATGTTATCTCTAATGACATTAACATGTTGGTGTTGGTTTTCATCCATCAGCCCGGTGGTGATGCTGTCAGCCTGTTGGAGAACGTTGCTCTGATCTCAGAGGGGACCACCGGCCTGGTGACCTGGGAGGCTGCTCTCTACCTGGCAGAGTGGGCTCTGGACCACCGGCAAGCCTTCACCGGCAGGTATCCAACCCGTCAAGAAGAACTTCAGTAATGTTGAGGGAAAAAATTATTTTATTTAATCAAAAAGACCTGGGACTTTCTGGACAGAAGTGGCAAAAATCATTTAGAAAATTCTGGGTCTTATTACCTGTACAATATTCGTAATCCTTTATCTTGGAAATATCCCTGACAGACTGAATACAAACAACACCTGTCTTCTAAAGATCTTACTGGCAGTAAGCAAAAAGACCATCACAAAACACTGGCTGCAGACAAACTGCCCCACCACAGGACTTTTTATTAATGTTGTTTAATATTTACATATTGTAGGACAAATTACTTAATTTATACAACTGTGAGTTTCTGTAATTCTGTGACACTAATTATTTTATGTATCATGTGATATTCTGTTTTAAAAAGGCAAACTTGTCTTGATTTACAAATCATCTCAAGATCTCATATTTGTTTGCCTTTTTGTCTCGTTCCTTATTGTATTTAAAATGTTAAAAGAAAATGACCTGTGAACCACCAAGATTCAAATTAGTATTTTTTTTTCTGTGTCTGCAGGACGGTTCTGGAGCTGGGCAGTGGCGTCGGGCTGACCGGTATCACCATCTGTCGCTCCTGCAGCCCGATCAGATACGTCTTCAGTGACTGTCACCTCAGCGTCCTGCAGAAACTGAGGAACAACGTCCAGCTGAACGGTCTGACGGAGCAGACGATCAGCGTGGAGGAGCTGGACTGGACGGCAGCAACAGAGGAACAGATAAAGCAGATCGGGGCAGACACCGTCATTGCTGCAGGTCAGAGTTCATTCTGGTTATCAAGCAGAAAGGAAATGAACCGTCTGAGTCACTGGACAGTTTATACAGCAGACGCCAACATTACCAGCTAAACTGCTGATCTGAAGTTATCAAAAATAATTTTAGCAAAATAGCTAATGGAGACATCAGTGTGAAAACTGAAACATGTTCACTAAGCTAATGTATTAAAGCACATTGTGTTTTACCTTTACAGGGCGCCACAAATGTGAAAAGTTTGTCTCATAATTTGCTTTACATGGATTCGTAGTCTTGGGTCATGACTCAGTTGATGCATTTTGGTAATAAGTGATAATTTTATTAACTCTGTAGGCAAAAAAATCTTCATCTGAAAAGTAAATAAAGTTGTCAGATAAAAGACGTACGGTAAAAAGTAGAATATCTTCCCTATGAGATGTAGTGGAGTATATTTTTAAAAAAAAAACTCAAGTACCTCAGATTTGTACTTGAGTAAATGTTACATTTGATCATTTGTTTCTTCCCTGTGGTGCAGATGTGGTGTATGACCCAGAAGTTGTAGGAAGTCTGGTGAAGCTGCTGTCAAAGATCCTGAAGTGTTCGTCTCCTGAAGTCCTCCCTGAGGTCCTCATCTGCTCCACCATCAGAAACCAGGAGACGTACAGCGGCTTCAAGCAGCAGCTCGGTAAGAGACCACTGAGACCATGCACAAAGATAATTTTCTTCTGTGAATGTATATGTGATATTTGATCGACTAATCGTTGCAGCTAGAAGAGTTTATCCTTTTCAAACTGGGGATCTGTGGTGTAATGTGTATCTATTGTGGTGGAACCCCTGACTTAGAAAACCTTTATCACTCATTGACACCTATAACTGTTTTCTTGCTTCAGTGAACTGACTGAACGTGTTTTGTTTTGACAGAAAAGGCAGGAATCAGCCATCATGTGATCACCGGACCTGTGAGCCACGTGTTTCCTTACAACAGAGTCTCTACTATAGAAATGATTAAACTGTACAGATGACACAACTGTAGCACAATAAAGATTTTATTTACAACTGTACATCGTATCAAAGTGTCCTTTTATACATTCAAGTTCTCTGAAGAAGGAAAAACAACTGGAATGAAAACTTAAATCTCACCTGTGAGTTACTGCTGCATTTCATTTTTCTCAACGTTTAATGGACTCGGATGAACAGAGAGATGCTGAGTTACGGTCAAAGATAAAGGCTCTCCCAGATGTTTCACAATCCACAGACTGCTAAGACAATCCTCCACCTTCGCACTACAATGCTTCATCCCCATGTCAAAACTACTACAAGGAACTTTCATCCTGTGTTGACTTTAGATCCCCCTGTGGACAAAACCGGCAACGTTTCCACCGTAATAACCGCAAAACAACATAAAAAGTAAAATTATCTAAATAAAAGTCTCCTCCTGCTTCTTTTTAACCGGCTAATGTGCGACCCATGTAACTTTGGCTTGAAAAACGTAAACACAGGCTTGTTTCCTCTGATTTGAAGGAGAATCCGACCCAGTGGCAGCCATTAAACGGACAGTTCATCCCAAAACTAAAAGTACATATTTTCCTCTGGCTTGTAGTTCTATTTATACATCTTGGTAGTTTCATTGTGAGTTGCCAAGTTTTGTAGATATTGGCAGTAGAGATGTCTGCCTTCTCTCCAACAGATGGCTGCTGAATAATAAGACTAGAGGGCATTCAGCTTGTGGAGCTCAAAGCACCAAAAGATTACATTTGAAAAATTTAACACCAATGTCTCTTTCCAAAGAATCATGACTCAGTTACTCTAGTCTAGCTGGATAAATGGTACTACAGGCCACAGTTATTTTTGATCTTGTTTGTTCGTTTCATAACCAGTGAAAATCTCCTTGAAGTCATCAGGGAGCAGTAATCAGAGGCAGCACGTTCTGGTCCCAGTTGTCGTCCCAGCGCTGCCCTCTGCTGGTGCGGAGGTTCTTCCTGAACGCACCCAGTCTGCCCTCTGAACTGGGAAACTCTGACAGGAGAGACTGAAAAACACATACAGCACACAAATCAGTGTCAGTCATTTAAAAGAAGCTTTATTAGTTAAGGAAGAGTCACTGGATCATTCTTAAAAGCGTTTACAGGACTGGTTATATGTTCATGTTTCTGTTCTGTAGGTACATTTACAACATTCTCACCTTGAGCTGCTCGGCGAGCTCCTGAGAGTCCCTGAAGATCAGTCCATTCTCCTCGTGCTTCACCAGCTCATGTAAACTGGGGTGAAAAAGACCACTGTGTTAACTTTTCCTAGATACACTCACAGTATTACAGATGAAATCTAGCTACGAAAGAGCAGTTTCAGGGGACTTCCCATCACTGAACAACAATTAAACAGTTTTGAACCTCAGTTTATTCCTGAAAGAGCTCCTTTGACACAAATAATTCCTAATCTGCAAATGATGTTGACAATGCTGAATGTCAAAGATAAACAGCTCGATCCTACTGGATAAAGGCAAGATGATGACTGAATAAAAACATTCAGCCAAAACAATAAAGAGAGTGAAAGTCTAAAGGTCTGCATGTGTCCCTTACAGGCTGCAGTATTTTTATATCTCACAATGCAAAGCTGGAGGAAAGGTCATGTTCTGTGTGTTCGTGTTCATCAGACAGCCAGTCATAAATGGTGCTCACCAGTAGAAGTGGATGGCACACACGGGCAGGCAGCAGCCGAACATGTCCACCACCTTCATGGGCAGATCCAGACCGCTGGACGACTTGTGGAGACAAACACCGAGATCTGCTGAACCTGATGAGACAAACAGGAACACAGACAGACGTGTTGATGTTATTAATGATAACAAATAAATCAACTCACTGTGTTCTTTCCATTTTGAGGCAGATGAGGCAGAAAGTCAACTCAAAATGTAACTATAATCCATTATAGTATGTTGGCGATTATGACGGGGTTATATCCAAATACTTTTATGGATGGCCTGGCAGAGATCTGCACTCTGCTGAGTGACCTTGTTAGTCCAAACATATTAAAAATAAATTACACTGATGTGAAGAGGAGCAGGTCTGAACACACAGCGAGTTCTCTATGTCATGTTAATTAATCTCACCTAATAAGACGGGATAATCTTCTGCCTCCAGCCAGGGAGTGCAGATCTTCACATGTTCTAAATGCAGAGAGTCAATCAGCTTCCTGTAGTGTTCCTTCTGAGGACCTTTACCTGCACACACACACATATACACACAAACATGAGACCAACACACACACACACACACGAATCAAAACTGAAACCTGTTTGAAATCGTTATATTTTGTCTGACAGTGGAGGATTACCTGTGATCACGCAGACTAAAGACGGTAGAGAAGCTCCTCCTTTAATGAAACCTTCGTACTCTGTTGAGAACAAACAGCTGTGAGGTGAGAAGTGATGACACACACACACAAATATCACATTTTACACTCTGTGCGTAACAGAGGGTCGACAGCAGCAGTTTGTACCTTCAAGAGCCTTCAGCAGGATGGAGAAATCTTCATCCTCTGTGGAGAGAAGGAACATACAGAGTGTGTTGGATTAGTTTGACTAAATGTGAAGAATTTAAAAATGTCTGATTGACACGGAGACATTAAAATGTCTAGCTCAGTGTGTAAAGACGTAATAATAAAGGCTTTTAAATTCTTCCTTCCTTGTCACCTGGATTGCCTTTCTTTTCTGTCATTTAGATTTGATTTGATTACTTCATATTATCTAAATACCTCAGTTTTTAACCTTGTTACCATCTCCAGATATGTTGTTTTTGACATGCTAGAAGACATATTATGGGCAAATAACCAGTCAAAGTTGTGAATGAGCATTGCAATGCACCAATGACAGCCTCAAACACACAGATTCAGACAGCCAGAGTTTTAAACGTGAGAACCAATGCCATCAACTTGCTTGCAACTTACTTGTTGGGCTTACCATATCTGTTAAGGCAAAATGCTGGGTATCAGAACAGAAGCCTGGTGCAGCTAGGTATTTTGTGGTAATTTGCAAGCTTAATTTCACCTTGTTCAAAATAATGTCAGAGACGTGTTCCGAAGAAATGATGAGCCTTCATGTATTACCAAAAGATCTGAAAATCCAAGGGAAATGGGTGCAGTTGATCCAAAAAATTGTAATGTAAAAAGCAAAAAGACTCCTGCACACCGTCATCTGCATTCGCAAACTAACAACGTCAAGGTTAAGGTTTTTCAAATTAACCTGCGTGCATGTGGATGTTTATTCAGCAGGACATATTATGTGCAGCATCTTAACCTCTCACCTGTCCAGCTGGTGCTGCTGAGCAGCAGCGCCGGTCGTTCTCCCCTCAAGGTCACTGTGTCATTGGCGGGATGAGAAACTGAGAAAACTGTCCTCTCCACCTCCTCACACCTAGAAAACACACAACAGGGCAGTCAAGGCAAAAATGTCCGCATACATGTTAATGTCTGTGGAAACTTTAACATCTAGATTCAAATTTTAAATATATCTTGGTGGTTTTAAACAATGCATTGGTTTGTAGTGAGATGAAGACACAGCGAGAGAGAAAATGTCTGCAAATTCTTACAAAATGATGGGCTGCACAACAGCTTCAAGTTGGGTGTTTTATAGGACAGTTTGGGGTGCAAATGCTCTGTAACAAAACATCTTGTTGGGTCTTTTATAAACAGTTATGAGTTGCTCTTGTCGTGTTTCTCACGTGTTGCTCTGGAACTGAGGATATGTTTTGGCCAGTCTCATGAAGAGCTCGTGCTGCAGCTTCAGTGGAGTCTCTCTGAAGATGGAGGCTGGTCTGTCGTACAGCGTCGTCGCCCTGCAAACATCAAACAGTCAAAACTGTCACTTTTCTTCATGTCGTCGGCGAAGATAAATAGGCTGACAGGTATAGAAGCTTTAATCTCATGCATAAGTCAGGCAAGAGGCATCTTCAAGTTTTATCTTTATCTAACTCATTTTGATCCAAAGAATCAAATTAAGTTGGCCATGAAATGTGTTGTATAACATGAGAAGTGCAAAACAAATCATACTTAACACCCCAGTTCTTCTGCAAGTCGTCCTTCATTGCGTTGGTGACACACAGGTTGTAAGTTGCCAGAGGGCCAAAGAAGTGTTCATACCTGGAAGAAGACAGGACCACAAAAATGATCTAAAACACATCACTGTCAGAAATGGAAGAATATTTTGTAAATCTTATATGTGAACACATTAGAAACACAGAAATTAAACAGCAGAAAACATTCAAGAATGTTTTTCTTGTAGCCTAAAGCATCATGAGGACGACAGCACCACAAATCCATAATTTATCTCAACACGGCCTCCATCAGCCTCACAGAACTCACCACTTTGCCAGTCGGACCACTGGGTGTTTCTGGCCGAGGCTCAGGGCCATGATGGTGTAGCCGTAGTTGTGCCAGTCAATGATGAATCTGCTGCCACGCAGGGTGCTAACGAGCCACGCCACTGCAATGCTGGGCAAGCCCGGGGGATTCTGGGATATGAACACAATCATAAACATCATACTGAAGGGCAGGACAGAGAAAGTGTTACATTCTCTTTATTACGCAGCTTACACAATTAAACATTTGATTCTGATTGGTCAGTTACAGCATTAACAGTATTTTGTGTGTATTATGAAGGAACTACAACTCTAATTTCATTGTACACACACACACACACTATCCAATACCTGCATTAATATATGAGACTGGAGCTCCATCCTCAGCAGCACATGAAGAAGCTGCAGACACTGAATGATCACCTTCGTCACGTACGTGAGGATTTTTGGTCCCACTGAAAACACAACAACGCACTTTGTTTAAACAACAACATCACTTTTAATCACCCATGCACCCCAAACAGTCAGTAAAAACTGTTCAGCCCTTGTAGTATGTTATCAAGTTAAAAAGGAGCAGGAGGAGACTTTTATTTTTGATGTATTTTGTGGTTAATTATGGTGGAAACACTACCGGTTTTGTCTACAGGGGCCTCTTAACTTGACAAAATATGAAAGTTGTAGTAGCTTTAAGCTAAATTAATTCTTTAAAATCCCTCATGAATTAGCTGGAACATGTATCATCACAAAGCTGAAAACAGACTTTTTAGAGATATGTGTTTCTCACAGGACAGCAACGCTACAAACTATGATGATCCTATAAACCATGATGCATTGCTGTAGTTTAAACAACCCAACAGTATATAAAGCAGTTAAAATGAGCTCAACCTTCAACATCTACAGCAGCAAAATGTGACATACACATTAATGCAGCAGTAATATTAATCCATAAATATCAGACGTAAAAGTAAAATGCTGACAGGGAGCATTTTACTGCACAATGAGAACTTTTATTTTTCATACTTTAAGTACATTTTGGTGATGATATTAATACACTTTTATGTCTTCCACCACATAAAACACAGTAACATGGTTCCAGTTACCTCGAACACCTTTCACTTCTCTTATGGGGACGATCTTTATTTTCTCCTCTCTCAGCACATCTTGATGAGGTTTCGTATCTAAAAAGAGAAAATTTCAGATTAAAAGATCGCATTGATATCTGTTCTATATATCTCTATCTGTATCTGTTAAATTGTAAAGAATTTGAAATACTGATGGTGCAGTAAATAAATGTGTCCTGTATCAATTTAAAATGAGAACTGAACTTTACTAACCATCAGTGATATTAATCAGAGCACTGTACTAATGAATTATTATTGTGTAAATTTCATATATAATGCAATAAAAATATGTTCAGTCAGTTTGAGTAATTTTTAAAAGTCAAATTTTTTGGTGTCTTTACTCCTCTCTGACAGCAAACTGAATGCCTTTGGGCTGTGGACAAAACAAGATATTTGAGGATGTCATCTTAGGTTTTGGGAAACATTGATATTTTTCACCATTATCTGACAATGTAGACTAAGAACTATCAACTGATTAATCAAGAAAATAATCGACCAATTAATCAACTATGAAAATAATCATAATAGTTGCAGCCTAGTTGTCATTTTCGATAAATCTGCCACTTATTTTCTTGATTAATGTATTAGCTGTTTGGTCCATAAGATATCAGAAAATTATGAAAGCTAAATAAGTTTTCTTTCATCTGAAGAACAAGATTTTTAATCCAGAGCATCTCTGCAGCCCTTCGGTGCTTCATTATTATGCCGTTTTCTCATACATTTTTCCTTTTTCAAAAAGAAATGTATTTGGTTCAGCGTCTGTGATTTGGATACTGCACTTCGCAATATTGCGATTAATTGTGGAGCCCTAATAAAGTTATGTGGACCCATAAACAGCATGAGGTGAAGTTTTAAGGAGCTGTTATGAGGGAAACTGATGACTGTATGATTGACAGCATGGAGCTCTGTTACACTGTGAGGCTTTCTTACCCAAAAACCCGACAAATGTAACATTATATCCGTGTTTGCTGAGGGACAAGGCGTGATACTGCATCCGAGGGCTGCGACCGATATCCCCCAACACCAGCACACACACCCGCCGGTCAGTCCCGCCGTCCCGGTGCCGCAGCCTCCGCAGCCACAGCGACACCAGCCCGGTTACAACAGCCAGAGACACCGCCGGCCATGTTACATCTGAACCCGCCGCATAAAACGCTGCTAAAAGCGCCGGAATTAACGCAAATACAGTCAGGAAAGCCAAGCAGGTGCAGTGGGTCGCCATGTTTGTTTGTAATGTGTGATGACGTGGCTCAAGGAAGGAGGCGGAGCCTCAGATTTAAAGGGGCCGCAGACTTTATGAGGCGTTCAGGTCCAACTAAGAAAAAAGTGAGATCATCACAAAACAAATATGCACTGGTGGAAAGTAACTAAGTACCAATGGTGCAAAAAGTACTGAAAATCTGTACTCAAGTCCAAGTTCTGTCGAAATATTACTCAACTACAAATAAAACTGCTGATGTTCAAAAATACTAGCAAAAGTGTTTACTCAGAGGTATTGGCTACAAAAGAGCAGATGAAAGTTTTGGATATGAATTCAAATGTTACTCTGGACTCAATTATGACAATTATGAATTAGTTTGTATACTTAAGCATGAGTAAAATTACAGAGTTGAAAAAATACTCATAAAAGTAGAAGTACACTAATTTGAGTAGCTGTAATTAGTTACATTTACTCTACAGTCTACAGTACAATCTTGAGGTATTTCCATGTTTTGCTACTTTCCATTTCACCTCTACTAAATTTCAGAGGGAAATACACTTTTTACTTTCAATAGATTGTATCTACACAATGGTTTTGTTACTTTTATTGAAGTACAACATACTTCCTTCACCACTGCATGAATGTAATCAATAATGAAATAAAAGAGATTTCCCTCAAATTAATTCATAGATTTTATCCTTGTTGCAATTATCTGACAAAATTAGTTAAATCCAGTGATTCTACTTTGTTTTTTTTTTTAATGGTTCATATTGAGACGAATTTATTTTAGAATTTTCTATCTGCCTTTATCCAGAATTCATCATGCTTTTTGTTATGAAAAATGTTTGTTTGGTGTCTTTGATCACTGCAGGAACAATAAAGACTCATTCAACTCTATAAATATTGTTATTCTTGTGGTCAAACTTACAATGATAAATGCATCTAACAGAAAACCTTTTCCTGGTCTGGTAGATTAAATCAAAAATTAAATCTCTGATATTTTACCGTGCAAACAAAAAAAGGTGCAAATATAGAAGCCTGTTAGTAGCCATTGTCTGTTGGTGTTTTTACTTAATCTGTGCCATTTTGGTAAAACCTGTGTTGCTGACCCGGTGGCTTTACTTTTGTAGCTATTTTTAGTTTTTAATATACTCAGTATATTTGTAGTTCATTTGTACAATTTTGAATCTGCTTGAATGCTTCTTGTTGTCTGTGTGCATGTTTGGTGTTCATGAATAAGAATAAAAATGAGAGGGGATAATTCTGCACATACATATCAGCTACAGAATTATAACATGAGGCAGAGAGATGGTATAACATTATGCAAATTAATGATAATAAAATATAATGTAGACTTGACAAATCGGGTCAGGTAGTTGCAAAGATGATTCTACAGTGATTCCCAACATGTGGACTGGGACCCCCGTAAACAGTCACAAGATAAATCTGCAGGGGTCAAGAGATGATTATTTGGATTAAAAAAAGAAGGACAAACAAGTTTAGCACTATATATTTCTAACATTTTTTGGCCTGACATGTATTTATGTTGTCACTTCTGTATTAAATATAAAAACATAAATAAATGTAAAATGAGTAAATTTATTGAAATATAATTAATTTAAAAAAATAAAAAGGAAAATTTTAAAAAATGGCCCAGTAAATAAATTAATATATCATTACATGCAACATAAATGCCTTTAAATAATATTAAAAATAGATAAATAGATTAGTTTATATATTGATATAAATGAAATAAAAAACATTTTTGTTTTGATTTGCTTGTATTGAATATAAAAAAAACATAAATAAAAGTAAAAATGAGTAACTTTATTAAAATGTAATAAATTAAAGATAAAATGAAATTGATTAAAAGTGAAAGTAAATAAAAGGGAAATGAATGCAGAGGTTAATAATTTAAATAAATAAGCAGAAGTTTGGATTTCGTAATGACAGCCTTCCTGACGTCACGGCTTCCTCCCCCAGCCACTTCACTCTCCATCCCCCTTGTTAGAAGAGACACAGCCTGTCCTCCCTGCACCTCTTTCTGTCTCTGTCTGTTCCTCCCGGAGCCTCCAAGGCTGGGATTATCCGAGTGAGGAGATGCGGGCGGCGGGGCACCAGCTGGCCGCAGTGCTGGCTCTGTTTGCCGCAGTGTGCGGGTCGCGGGCGGAGGTGATCGATGACATCCTGAGCAGCCTCTCCAGGGGAGCATCCTTCCTGGAGCGGCAACATGAGCACATCAACCTGGACGGGGTGGTGGGGTTCCTCATGCTGCAGGGTACGTAAACACGTCCTGAGCTGCATTAAACATCTGGAAGACATCTGCAGGGTTTCTGGTTGTTTATCAGGGTGGGTTCAGCTTAACAGGGCCATTTTTGGAGATATGCGGGAGGGCACTAATACTAAAAATAACACATCAATCACATTTATGTGAAATGATCGGGCCCTGTTTATTATTACGGAGTTTAACTTCAGAGCCACATTGTTTAAAAGTTAAAGACTCAAAACAAACAGACCCACTTTTCCCCTTTCTGAGTTTTTAAGGTTTATGGTCTTTGCAACAAATTTAATATATTTTCTTTCTTTCACCATGCTTCCTATCTGTCTGTCTGTTCAGGGCCCTTATTTGTAAAGGTTTAGTTTTTTAGTCCACAAAACACTGCTGGAGTTTCACAGAAAAACAATGTTGCAGAATCTCCCAAACATTGGAAGTGAATGGTTTTCAAATATAAAACAACCAAAAAAACAAACAAACATGCTGCATGCTGTTCGTCTGGTGTAATCCAAATCTTCTAAAGCCCCGACATGTCTTTCACTTGTGCACACACCGTCACACACCATTCAGACGGTGTGCATACAGATGTGAACATGGCTCCAAGCTCAGGATCTACAGTGAAGATTCGGGCTAAAAACATGGTGTAAATGACGTCTTTCAAGTCAGCTTGGCATGTTGGGACTTCAGGAGACTTTGATTACACCAGACGAGCAGTATGGAGGCATTCTATGTCAACTGGTCACCACTTACTCAAGTTATTACTTAAATCAAACAATGAAAGAATGTTTAGAAGTTGTGAAGAGTTCGACAGTTTCACTGAGAATCAACTTACTAGTTTTGATCAGCAGCCACATACAAGCGGTTATTGTGCAAATTGTAGACAAATGTATTTACTCTTTTGTGCAATTTGCTTGAATGAATGAGAAATTCCACTCTGTTGTGACATAATTCTCATTTGAGAAATTGAGCCAAAGCGAATGAGGAAAACTGTATTACTGATGCCTTTACATGACTTACATAAGTTAACTAGACCATCTGTGAGAAGATTGTCTATTTCTGTCTACTTGTTTTTATTGCCTGCCACAGGGTCAGAGTCTCATGAAGTGTTTATATTTTCCCAGTCAAAGTTACAGTGTGATGAAGTAAACTACTTCTGCTTTTGGTCAGTCTTCACTTTGATGAACAAGAGAATAAACTTCAGGAGCCTCGGTTGTTCTTAGTGGAATTTATGAGTTTAATACAACACATATCTGTGCACAGAGTTGGGCTGAACGATTTTGAAAAAAATATATGATTGCGATTATTTTGACTGATATTGCAATTGCGATATGATTTATGATGTCAGAGGTAATGTTAGTTTTTACATCATTATTCTTATTTTTATTGAAAAACATGGTAAAATGACTGTGGTGTGATTTTTTTTGTAGGAATCTGTACCAAATTATGTTTTTTTTTAAAAGTCTGTAAAGTCTGTTTGTGGGGCAGGACATCTCTGCCTCATGACATTCATTCATTTAAAACTTTTCTGGCACACATTTTGCCTTTAATAAATACTGCACTTCCCTCAATTTGAAAATTGCAAAAAGCCATATTGCGATTACAACAAAATTTTGATTAATTGTGCTGCCCTATCACAGAGAAAATCTTGGTACAGCATGAAATCTGTGCACTCTCTCATTAGAAACACTCTCAAGGTTCACTTTATCCATGTGCCAGACAGGCTGGCACTAACATAAAACATAAAATATTCTTATCTGAAGGGCACAGAGGCCTCTCCGGTGTCAGATGTTGTATACATCAGACACTTATTAAAGTTATTAAAAGTTGACTTCACTCATAAATTCTCCAACAACCCAGGTGACCTAGGTTAGCTTTAGTAGAAAGACATATCTGAGGTTGTACTTGTGAGCACTGCTAACATTAGCGTGCTAACGTGCTCACAATGACAATGCTAACATGCTGATGTTTTTGATTTTCTGGTCTCTTTGCTCCTCTTTGACAGCAAACTGAACGTCCTTGAGCTGTAAAGATTTTGTAGACCAAACAACTAATCGATTAATTGAGAAAATAATCAACAGATTAATTGACAATGAAAATAATTGTTAGCAGCCCTAGATGAGATACTTCAGTCTTGATCAAAGTGGTGGATTGAGAGACATTGCCATCCACGCTGCTAAGTGAAATAATTGTTTAGTGTTTAATTTTACATATAATGTCTAATACAAATGAACTTTATTTGTGCAAAGAATGTGTTTTATCTTTGGTTTTCTTGTCTTGTGTCTCAGCTGAACTGAAGGAAGCAGTTCGGACGTGGCCTCACAGTGACCCGGTGAGCTGGGCTCAGAGGACGTCCGCCGTCACTCTGGTCAAACGTCTGGATCAAAGCTTTGACAAGGCCGTCGCTGCCCTGAAGCAGAATGACCCCAAATACTACAGAGGTGAGAAAGACTTCAGCTCCCAGAAATCCTGTGTTGTGATATCAGCTGTGCTCCCATCACAGGTTGCATATCTGCATCTACTCACTTGTTTCCTCCATCTCTCTGCTCCTCTGTGTCATGCAGAGTTTGAACCCCTGCTGTCATGGAGTTTCTGGTTGATTCCTCAGGGCTGGAGCTCCACAGATCCTAGTCTGGTCTATCCCTCCACCATGACCACCGAGTGTTACGACGAGCAGCTCAGTGACAAATGTCTGACCCTGCTGCTGGGAACCTGGTACAAAAACATATCAAAACAGAGAACAACACACACCGTAACATGACTTTTCTGAGATAAATATATAATAAATAAATGTATTTTCTGTTCTTATAATTCTCTGTGCTTATATACTATGTATTCTATTCTTGAGTGTGAGGGAAGTGACCAGTCTAAACCAGGTGTGTGTCTGTCTGAGCAGGAAGATGAACGGGACGCCGTGCATCGTCACCAAGCCGTGCCGGGACACCATGACTCGTTTCGGTTGTCCACACTACTCTCTGTCCCACCAGCTGCTCTACTTCATGATCGGAAAAATGGTGAGATGGATGGCTAAATCTTCTAAAGTTACTCCATCACTGAAAAGCATTCAGACCCACAGAATTAGGAAAACAGATGACTTTTTAAGGTCAAGTTGATTTTTTTTTTTAGCTTCACTATTATATGGAGTGAGCGTGAAAATAGCTGAATGGACACTTAAAGGAACTGACAACATCCTACATTAACAAGCATACGTCATCTTTTTTCCCCCCACAATATTTTTATCGCAGTTTTAACAGCATGAAATACAGCCTTTTACATAAAATGCATGCCAACAGTTTCACAGAAAATTGCTGCATTAACAGAAAACAAAAAGTAGGGCTGCAACCAAAGATTACTTTCTTTGTCCATCAATCCTGTCGATCGTCTTCCGAATCAGTTAATCGGCCGATCGGTTCAATAAATGTCAGAAAACACTGAAAAATATCAGTGCCTTTCAAAGACATAAAACACCCTCAAACGCCCTCCAGCCCACTGTCACAGAGGACCAAAGCAACTAGCTAACACTCAGATACCGGAAGATGAAATTACAGAACCGCGACCCTTAAAAAAATATAACTCCAAGAGTTAGCAGCCCATCAATTAATCGCCACAGCTCTAAAAAACAAACAAATAAACAAACAAAACAAAACAATACAAAACAAAAAAAAAACAAATACACAAACTCAAAACAAGTTGCTCCTCATATTTTAACAGAAAGTAATCTATACTAAATGGAGTATTTTAATTGCAATAGATACAAAATGTAACAAGTACTTGGAAGAAAATTAAAAGTTATAAAAGATTGGAAACTTCATTGTCCACAGAAATTAATCATCTTGATCATCTGTTAAATCTAAAACCCAAACATAATCAATCAGTCATCTTTTATGTAGTCATGCACTGAATTCTCATCAATAATTCAGTAGAAACCTGGACTGACTTTGTGAGATGCTGACTGTTTTGTGTTTCTTTCTCAGAGAGGCTGCACCAACCTGCTGAAAGGAGACACTCGACCGTCCCGAGCCAACATGACCGAACGCAGCTACGAGAAGATCTTCTGCTCCAACATGATGAAGACCAACCAGGACATCATCAAGGACGGTCTGACCGAACAGACGGTCGACATCTTCATTGAAAACAGTGAGTGTCTGCTGTGGGCAGCGTCAGGAGCATCTTTAAATCTACATTGTTTTCTCCATGTTCATAATATTCCTTTTCTTTTTGTACTTTATATTGTAAAACATATTTCCTAATTTTTTAATTATTTATTTTTATTTCAAAAGGTTGACAAATCAGTTCCACCTTAAGCTTATAGGTGTCATGTCTTTTTTAGGTTAAATTATTGTTAACCAGATCAGACTTCAATGATTAGGACTAATAATGTTTTGATTGTTGATTCATCCTCCAATAATATAACAGATCAATTCATTATTTTGTCTATGAAATGTTCAAAAATAGTGAAAGTTTCCATCTTCAACTGTCTTTTTTTGTCCGACCAACAGTCCAAAACCCAACGAGTTACAGTTTACTGTGACTAAATCAGAGAAAAGCAACACATCCTCACATCAGAGAAGGTGGAAGCAGTGAATCTTTGTCATTTTTGCCTGAAAAGTTTTAAAAACATTTAATCCATAATCAAAATAGCTAATTGATGAGTTTTCAGCTTAATAACCAGTTAGTATGGAACATCCTCATACATTTCCTCTTGGTACATTGTTTGCTTAAATCCATTTTATACAGTTTATATCCATGCAATTTATATTTAGCTTCTTTCTGTACTGTAATGATTTAGCGGCACTATACTAATAAAGTTGACTTTTTATGAGATACTAATGCTCAAGGTTGAATCAGAAGCTACATGACTTGTGTGAACAAGGGACAGCAAGAGATTTAGCAGAATGGCGAATGTATTATTTTCCTAAATGGTGACTGACTTGAGTTCCTCTGCTCTCTGTCAACAGTCCTGATTTGTGGATTGGCTGGCTTCTCTGACTTCTACAAAGCTGACTGGCTGCAGCACATCCTCAGGCTGCAGGATGAGGAAGTGGGCTGCTTCGGGAGAGACAGTGAGTGTTTGAACTGCATTAAAATAATCATAACCAGTTCAAAAAACAAAAATCAGTGAATGTAGGGATGCTCAGATTGAATATATTGGCTGATATTCAGTAAAAATATGACATCAGGAGATCAGGAAGGATGCTGAGCTAATTAACAGCTCAGTTGGTATCATTTCGGCATGCTAACTAACCTAAATGAACACTCAGCGTGATTTGTATATCAATTAGTTGCTCCATGTTGCCTTGAATTCCTGAAGATTTTTTTTCTTTGCATCACAATGCAACCATGTGACTGTACAATCAATACTAAACACTTTCCAGACTTGTTGAAGTTGATGGTGCTCCCGCTTTTAAAA
>JAJHUR010112344.1:0-15131 GCA_027495735.1 Lutjanus campechanus | reverse complement strand
ATTTTCGCTGTTATTTTCAGGCTTCTGCACAGAAAGGGGGCACTTCTCAGCTATAACAGGGTACTCCAGTGTGTACGATTTATCATGAAAAAAACATACTTGAGTATGTTTATTCTGTAAGTATTCTACTGAAGCGGAGCTGTACATAAAGATAATAAAAAACATAGAAAACTGTTCCCAGTGAAGTAGCTCTCTGTTCCATTGCAGCACGCTCATCTATACAATATAAAATCATTCTACTTTCACTTTGTTGTAAATGTGACCCTGGACAGTCAGATATTATCTCAAGTCATTAAATGTAAAGCATTAGTGCTGCTTTAATTATCCACTGATGACTATGCAGCAGTTCCAAAGTGCTGTGTGCCGGATGTGTTGATGAGTTGTCAGAACACAAAGGATTAACACACACATATTATATTAGAATATTAGTGCAGCAGCCAGCCTCATCAAGGTATACAGTATGTCTTTATTTTCTGTTTGTGGTATACAACCTAACCATTATATCCGCGACAATTAATCACTTTTATTAATACTGCGTGTTTGTGTGCACACAAACAAATGAGAGCAAAGAGACACTGATTAAACCGTTAAATCAACCACAGAATTAAACAAAGTGGTTATCACTGATACCACAGAGTATTTCAGGAATAACCCAGCCTCAGTTTGCATGATCTCCCTGAGTCTGTGTGGGATTCCTCCCACAGTCTGGTCTGGGACATAAAGGTCAGGTAATATAGAAACTCCTGTAGGCAGCAGCCTGAGTTCACTGCTGCATTGTTTAAATTAGACGAGCTAACTTTAGGCTGCTCTGTATTCTAAAACATTGCATTGTTTCCCAGGTACCTAAAAAGTTTACAAGATGTTACATTTTGCTAGCTAGCTAAAATGTTTACAATGCATTACATTGTTTGCTAGTGGGCTATAAAGTTAACAAAATGTTGCATTGTGTGATAGCTAGCCATAAGTTAATAAAATAGTTACACTTTTTGCTACCTAAAAAGTTAAAACCTCACATTATTTGCTAGCTTGCTAAGAAAAAAAAAGTATGCATCGCTTGCTAGCTAAAAAGTTAACAAAATGTTGCAAAGATTTAAATAACAAAAAGTTACACTGTGTGCTAGTTAGCTAAACAGTTAATTAAACCTTGCATTGTTTGCTAGTTAAAAACTTAACAAAACATTTACATTGTTTGCTAGCCAGCTAAAAATTTAACAAAATGCTCCATTGTTCTCGAAACAGCCATATTGTTGCACTGTTTGCTAGCTATCTTGCTAAAAATCTAACTTTAATTTTAACATTATTTGCTTGCTAAAAAGTTAATGAAACATCACTTTAATTAAACCGTACATTATTTGCTGGTTAAAAACTTATTAAAACATTTACATTGTTTGCTAGGTGGCTAAAAAGTTAAAATGTTTTATTTTTCGCTTGCTAGCTCAAAAGTTAAGAAAGCGTTGCACTGTTTGCTTACTAGCTAAAACGTTAATAAAATGTTGCATCATTTGCTAGTTATCTAAAACGTTAATAAAACTTTGCACTGTTTGCTAATAAATCTTCTAGCTTTCTAAATGTTAGTTAGCCTAGTTAGCCTGCTCATGATGTAAGAAGCTCTAATATCTCCTTTGAAAAAAACTTGTTGGGCAAATTAGAGGAGCAATATGGCAGCAGATAATAACAGATCAAAACAGACAACAGCAGTGTGCGGGAAAAAAGAGAGACAGTTTTAACAGATCAACTGGAGTGAAATAAATTAATAGCCAATTGGATCGTTCACCCAATAATGAAAATTCAGTCATTATCTCCTCACCTCATGCCGATTCAGGTTTAGTTTTTCAGTCCACAAATCACTGCTGGAAAACAGTGGAACAATGGAAGTGAATGGTGGCCAGTTTTCAAATGTAAAAAAAAAAACCCAACAGAATAAAAACATAAAATGCCTCCATGCTGCTCATCTGGTGTAATCCAAGTCTCCTAAAGCCCCAACATGCCAAGTTGACTAAAACGTGTTATTTCCACCATGTTTTTATCCTGAATCTTCACTGTAGATCTTTAGCTTGGAGCCATATTCATGTTACACTGTCTGAACTGTGTGTGTGTGTGTGTGTGTGATGTCATGTGCAAATGGCATTCATGACTGAATTTTTTTTATTTTTGGGTGAACTATCCCTTTAAATTAGACTTTAAAGCGTTGGGGCAAAAGAATAAAATTTAATCTACGTTTCTAGTAAAAAAAAAAAAAATCTGATCATTAAAGAAAGGTTAGTGTAAAAGTTTGGTGCGGTTAAAATCCTTGTTGGTGCTGCCCAGCCTCAATGTTCCTGTAGGAACTGATGGAACATGTCAGTTGTAGCCGACAGTGAGTGAATGAAGCCAAATACAAACCACGAGCTAAAGTTGAACTGCACTGAAATTATAAATCAAATCCATAACCAAAGTTCAGTGGCACCAGAAAGCCAAACTGGTTCTCCTTCTATTCTTTTGCACTGAGTACATGATGTGACAGTAATGGCTTACGGAAGGTTGACCTTGCTGAGACTGTTCACTACTGAGTGCTTCTTTATACTCTATTTTTTATAATCGGTTCTACATTTTTCTGTCTACAACAAGGTCATGTGCTGTAGACATTTTTTCTTTGCACTGTCACACAGTTTGATTTCGTCTTTGAGTGTTTCCTGAAGACCCTTTAAAGCAGTGTTTCCCAAACCTTTTTTCTAGTGACCCACTTTTTAAAAATGACAAACCATCGTGACCCTAATCAAAAAACTTTATAGAAAGCAGATTGATCTGTCGATTATTAGTTGTTTGGTCCGTAGCATGTCAGAAAAAGGTGAAAAATCAATCCTGTCACAATCTTAACAATTGAGAAATGGCTCCAAACAAGTGGAGCACACAGACGTTTGAGGACATTCATGTGCTCCACCTGTTTTCACAAGTTTGGACCTATTTTCCAACTAGTGATCAGTCTGGCAATAATTTCCCCGCTAATTGATTAGTTGCTAGGTCCATAAAATATTGATCAAAGTCCAACATGACGTCCTGAAATGTCTTGTTTTGTCCACAACTCAAAGATATTCAGTTTACTGTCAGAGAGGAGTAAAGAAACCAGAAAAAAAATATCTTATTAATTTAAAAATTACTCAAACCAATTGATCAACTATCAAAATAGTTGGTTATTAATTTCATACATTTACACTATATGATGTATCCATTTTAAATATTTTATGAAAGTTGAAGTTGCACACTTTCTTCCACAGTCTTTTATTTATTTGAGGACCCAAATAACAGCTCCTGTGACCCACCTGTGGGTCACGACCGGGTGTTTGGCAACAGTTTAAAGCAGTCATTCCCAATGTACATCCTCAGTCTTGTGTTTGGTGCAGTAAAAGTACATAATGTGTAACAGTTTGTCCAATAAACTGAGCCAGTTGTAACGCTGATATGCTGATGCCATGAATGCATTCAAGTCATATTGACACATATGACTGTTTTCAGTGTAAACAGATGAGTGTGATGTGTCGATGGTGTCCTGATGTGACCGGGGAGCTCGTTCCACCGTCGTGGGGCCAGGACAGCTGACGGTGTGGATGTTCTTGGGTGTTATCTGGGCTGTGTTTCAGAGTTAAGGTGAGGCAGGTGATAAATGAAGGGAAATTTGCCTCATTAAATAACTGAATCACCAGAGAGCAGCATGTTGTGCAGCAGCAGATGGCAACGTCACTGCAATGCCTCAATCCTGTACATGTTGCTACTGGCTGCACGTACTGCATTCAGTGTTTCTTAATCTCTAATCATCTCGTCCAGATGTAGACAAACTCCAACAGCACCACCAGCAGCTCGCACTTTAGTTCTGACACGACAACAAGGCCGCTTATTGTCGTTTCCAAAAGCTTGCACGGGTCTTCTTAAGCATTGGTTCCCAACCTGGGGTCTGGGCCCCTCTTATGGGGGCACCACAGATCACAGAGACTTTGTCTGCTCTGAGGTCCTCAAAATCAGATAGGCACATGTCGACGAAAATCACAAATTTCAGGCTTCGTACAACTTGTCCGAAGTCAAATTCAAGCACTTCTCAAGTTTCTCCAGCATCTCACCGCTGTGATAAATGATATATTTGTATACAAAATGATTGTTTCAGCTCCTCATCACATTAAATCAGATGTCATTGTGCCCCGCTCGCCCAGTGTGCGCAGCCCGATCGCCTAGGCAACCCTGCATGTTTATATCAGCAAAGTTAGACAGATGACAGCTTGTAAAACCAGCACGGTTTGGCAATGTTTTAATCTAGAAAATGGAAATATTGTTGAATGTAGACTGTGAATGAGCTGATATATATTCACTCAATTGGAGAAACATGTGACCACATTAAGCACAGACATGGACATAAACCTGCAAGCTGAGCAGCAGCTGCAGCTAGCTCTGCTAACGTTAGCCTCACTGTGTGTCAGGCTGGCAGCTAACGTCAGCTCCGTCGTTTACCTGCAGACTCCGTGATCCTCTTCAGTCTGAAAACGTTAATGTGTACGGTTTGTATTGCACAGCGCAAAGTAGCGCACATTTCAGCAGCATTTAAAGTACGATTTGGCGATTGTTGACTGTGATTAACGGCTTCAAATGGTTCTTAATACACACAGTGTTTTTTTCAGGCAGTGTTTAACATTATAAATTAATCAATTCTGCCCAATTTTAACTGCTTTCTGACTGTTTCCTTACTGTTAGACTAGTCGACTAGTCTAAATTAAATTTTTGTGTTTAATCGACAGAGAAATTAGTCACCAGAACATCCCTGCTTGTTACGTCTTTTCCATTGTTCTCATCTTGTTGCATCATTTGTTTCATTGTTTTCATCTTATTCCGTCTCTACACTGTTTTTGTCTTGTTACATCTTGTTATGTCTCTTTACGTTGTTTTCATCTAGGTAAGATGTTTTGGTGTGACGTCTTTTACGTCATTTTCGTCTCGTCACGTCTGTCATGGTTGTGCGTGATTCGCACTGATAGATACACAAAGAATCATCTTTTCTTAGTGTTACTGTCCCTTCCATTTAGGTCTTGATGTTGGAGAGGCAGCACACTATGATGCAAAATAAAAAATAATCAATAATGCATTAAAACTAAAGTAACAAGCCTGATTTAAAAATGTAGAAAGTCGGAAAAATAAATACTCAAGTACAGACTGCGTCACACAGATCAGACTGCTGTATTTGATGTGTTTGAGGGTGTGAACAGGTTGACACCCACCATCAACCCTGACTACATCCCCTCATTATATAAAAATGTAGCAAAAGACGATATGGAATGGATTTCTGACACACTTTGAACCACTCTTACATGTACTTGTACACATAAAAAGCCTGCAAATGCTTCCCAGCCTCGGCATACTTAGCTTTTCTTTTTTTTTTTTTCTTCAGAGATCATAAAATCCTGCAACAGTTGCCTAAAAATAGGGACAGAAGAAATATCCAGCGCCGCTCCATCTTCTCTGTTTGTGGAGCTCACACAGAATTTGAGATCAGCAGAGCAGACGAGATTTAGCACCTGAGGCAAAAAGGCAAAAATTGAGGCATAAATGTATCTTCAGAGGGAAGCAGCCGTCCACAGGTGAAAAATATGGAGTGGATGTTTTTGTGATAAACGGCAGTGAAGGGAAGTTTGGATCTAGACTGCGGGGCTTCATTCATTTACTGAATCTGCACTTTATCTGAGCATCATCTCAGAGTTATACACTGCCTCGTGTAATTAGTGATTTCTCTAATTATTCATTTGTTCTACATGTTTGTTCTACATATCCTGAACTCATTTTCTTTCTCTTCACCAACACATCCGTCACATTTCACACACTGGACAGAGTCGGAGAGAAATCAACAGTATATTTCACACTCTCCTGTGTGAAGACGGTGTATTAAAACACTTCCCTGCAGACAAACAAACAGTTGAATGTGAAGCTGTTCGTGTGCAGCTCGTGGCCTTGCAGCAGTGCTTTGTTGGTCCCGCCCTCCTCCCCCTCAGTTGGTCTGGCTCCAGCCCCAGCAGCTGTCAGTCATGTTGATGAGCTGTCTAACAGCCTGTGGCTGAGGTAAAAGCCACCGCAGGCCCCGAGGAGGCAGCTGATTGCAGCCAGTCAGCTATAAATAAAGCTGTGTGCACCGTGTTAGTGTTGGGGCCATTAGAGAGGCTTTATTCCTCCTTTTCTTCAAGCTTCCTGCCACCGGTACTGTCTGACGTCTATAAACTCAGTCACCTGCTCGCTGCTCGGCGCACATTTAAAAGATGAAAAGTGTGATTAAAAGTGGTTGTAGGTTGTGAATGAAAATGCAAGTTCACAGAAGCCTGGAGGAGGGCAAGGACAGCTCTGAAAATGAAGTAATTTTATTTATTATTTATGTATTTTATTTATTTTTTGTTGGTTTGTTAAACGGGGACATTAATACATTCTGCAGTAAATGCACCAGAGTTAGCCAAGAAGCTATTTTTCATCTGCGGTCCTCAACAACACTGTACCTGTAACACTGTAGGAGGTTTACATGTGCAGGTTCTCTGTGAGCAAGTTAGTGATAATAAATATGTGGCTGGGTAGATTTTCAAAATACAAGCACAAAATGACTTTAGTTTAAGGGGAATATCATGAGATGGGATAAAATAAACATATTAGTACACAGAGCGACGCAACTCCTGATTCTGATTCTCCTACAGTTGAAAGTCCATATCTGTAAATGTGACAATTTTTAGGCGTCCAAATTAAGTTAACTTACAATAAAGTGATGTTTTCCACAAGAATTATATGGTGAGGTTAAATGTACAGGTTGTGTAACAGTTTTTTCTGACTTTTGTTTTAGTTTTTGGGAACAGCATTTGAACTCTAACCTTTAATTACAACATGAAGCGTCTGTCAGTGAGGAGGAGGACACGCAGAAGAAGGTCTTAAGCATATATTTTTTATATAGCATTGTTATTTTTGACAGCAGGGAGAAAGTTGGATCATCGCAGCCTGTCATAACTCATAAAGTTCATGTTAGTGTCTCAACTTTTTGTTTAAACTTTCTGAAGTTAATTTGTGCAGTTTTTTATTATTATTTTTTCTGTATATGCACCTTATAGAGAGGCTAAGCCACACCCCATTGGACCTTACTATTTCACAAGACAAGAATGGTATCATAGGTCGCTGCTCTTTGTAACGTTATCTTTCCTGATGTGTTTTATCCAGTGACTCCTGGTCCTTTTATCAGCTGGGAAGAGAAAGAACAAGCAGACCTGCTCATGTGACTACATCCCGGTACGAAAACACAGGCATCTTAGCTTCAGTGGCTAGCGTTAGCTTTTGGAGGGACATCGACTTATTAGGAGTTTTAAGTTACTTCCATCTTGTCACTTCTGTCACGTCCATCATGAGATATACATAACTTATTTTAAGCCAAACCATGACCTTATCCTACACCTAAAAAAGTCGTTTTGGTACCTAAACTTAATGAGTCATTGTGACGCATAAACCCGATCAAGTAGTTCTGGTTGCTAAGCGCTAAACAAATAGTTTTAGGCCTAAACATAAACAAGTAATTTTGGTGCCTAAACTTAGACAAATATTTTTGCTGAATAAGATGTTTTGGTGCCTACACTGAAAGGAGTCATTTTGGTGCCTAAACCAAGTTATTTTGGTGGCTGAGCCTGAACAAATAGTTTTGGGGCCTAAACCAAAACGAGTTGTTTTAGTGCTGAAACCTAAACAAATAGTTTTGCTGAATGAGTCGTTTTGGTGCCTGAACCAAAACGAGTCAGTTTTGCACCTATACATAAACAAGTCATTTTGGTGCCTAAACTCAAATGAGTTGCTCAAGCTAAACAAGTAGTTTTGGTGACTAAACTAAACAAATAGTTCTGCTGAATGAGTCGTTTTGGTGCCAAAACCTAAACAAGTCGTTCTGGTACCTAAACGTAAACAAGTCGTTTTGATGCCAAAACGTAAACAAGTGGTTCTGGTACCTAAACGTAAACAAGTCATTTTGATGCCTAAAGCTAAAAGAGTTATTGCAATGTCTAAAGCTAAACAAGAAGAAATGGTTCCTAAACCTAACCAAACTTTGAAACAAACTGGATCTTTGTCTCAGAATCTTTTAAGACACTACTGGTTCCAAGTTTGATAATAAAATTCAACAATAAGAGTTTGTGGGAAAAGAGGCTGAAACATTCAGTGATGGTCTTGTTTCTAAACATTTTTCCTCTTCTGTCTTCAGGAGAAATGAAAGTAAAAGGTTTAAACTGTTAAAATGTGCTAAAGCACAATGTGTGTGTAGCAGCAGTTGTTGTGCAGCTGCTTGTGGACAGAACTTCCCAGGAAAACATCTCTGATTAGCTTTGTCAGGGTCTGATTCTGCTGCTGGATGATCAAAGAAGTACTGCGGGGAGCAGTCATAATCTGTGAATCACAGATTTGAAGAGCAAAGTCAGAATAGCCTCGGCGGTGGGGAGGACTGCGGGCGAACGCGGCCTCGTCACATCCCATCTCCAGCTCTTCCCATTAACTTTTAATCTGGAGTGGTGTGAAAATTCATCGCACTGTAATACTGCATGTTCCGTGCTCTGCTTCTCCTGTGATCTCCTCATAAAAATGTATAATTTCCACTGTCACCATGGGAGAACTAGAGGACAATATTAATGTATTCTGGAGAAATTGGAATGCATGAAGTGCTCGGAGTGTTGCCCACTAGAGCAAGTACCACAAGCGCTGTGATTACAGTGCTTATCCCTTCAGGAATAATTCAGCACAATACAAGCTTTCTGTGGTGCATTTACTTCAGATAAATCATATTCTCAACGAGCTGGATGGTCCTTTATACACAATCCATCAATGCATAGAAGACTGAGGGAGTCTACAGGGAGGAGAACAGTTAGTCTACTGGGCAAATGATGGTCCATTTAAACCAGACTGAAAGCAATGTCATGATAACAACATGTGACTCTGGGAGGGCACTCAAGTTTAGAAAGGCTTTGCTGACTGAGTAATGACATGTTGGAGTTCACCAAAACTGTGCACAGCAACTTTTTCTCACCAGTTCTCATGCTGAGGTCGTCAAATACCAACATTCTGCACAAGTTACCCTTTAAAGTCTGTATGAGGCGCATCACGCTGTCAAGTTACTTCAATATAAACCCATCATCAGGTGATGCAGTGTTGGGGAAGTTAGTAACTGAAGAAAGTAACTGAATTACTAACTGAGTTACTGCATTTTAAAAGTAACTAGTTACTAGGAAAGTAGTCCTAGTCTATAGTCAATAGTCTTATTAATGCATACGTTGTAGCTATTATCTGTAGCTATTATCACTATGATGAAAAGTAAGTCATGGACCAATAAAATACAACAGATATGTTTTGATATTTTTGGCACATTTATTGTAGCTTCAACAGACCATGTAATCAACATTAGTATTAGTTAAAAAAAAAAAATGGACTAGCTTAGCAATTCAGGCTAATATTCAGCTAAATGATTCACATAGTTTTGCATAATACACATTTTTAGACCAGAATAAATTTGGATAAGAAATGGTGGCTGCTTCCTAGATTTATGTGCACAGTTGCCTGGAAACAGGGGTGGGGTCAACTTACCCACTGACTCATCTTACCCCACTCTCCCCTATCTAAGAAATTCAAAGCAGGTACTGTATTATCATCACATCTTTATCTATTAGCACACAGTATCAGCAGGGATTAGTTGTTTGGTGTCTGATCACTTTAAACAGGCCGTTGCAGTTCTGTATGAAATTATGTCACAGCGTCATGGCACATCACAGAACAGATAAACACGTAAGTCTCAGTCCTCAGTCATGCAGCACAGTAGAATATGTAACATTCTCCGAGAGGGGATGAAGGCTGCGAACAAATAAAGCTGACTGCACTGAGAAAGCACAGACAAAGGTTCCACACTGTAACAGTCCAGTGGAGAGCAGAGCAGGAAAAACACAACCCTCCAATGCGCCAACAGAGAGGAAGGAGAGCAGAGCGCACAACCACATGACCTGATATCAGTCACAAAACAATGAGACATCCCACACGTAAAAGACAACGAAAGAACAGGAGAAGACCAAGAACTTTTCTCTTTTCCTCTGTGCAAAACCAGGGAGGATGAAATGATTTTACAGTCACGACAAGGCAGCGCTCAGCTGCACCAAACAAACACTCAGTCAACTTTACACAATATTCAGTGAACATGAATCTAGTCAGGGAAGCTAATATGTTTGCTAACCATCAACGTTAGCTTTCATATTAACTTACAAAGTGACTCACCAACCAGGTGTGTTGTCAGGTGTCTCATAAAGTTTAATGAGGTTGATCCAGCATCAGTTATCCCCGCAGACGTTACATTTAGTGGTTTCTTTTGTTCGGGGCTTTGTGCGAAGTTATTACAGCCAAAGGTTGTGAGAAATGACACAACAGCTGCAGGTGAGCTCCACGCACAGCGTTGTTAGTGCTGCAGTCATCTGTGGCCGCGCACGCCAGATCCATACGGTTACACATGATAATAAATATCAGATGACAATAACATACATACATTTCAGTAAATTACATAGTTATTTTTACCTAAATTTTGATGTTTTTCCAAGTAGTACAAAATAGTTTTGGAGCCTACATATAAACAAGGAGTTTTGGTGCCTAAACCTATACATGTAGATTTGGTGCATAATCCACGTTTATAGTTTTGGACATACATAATCAACAACTCGGAAATGAGAAGAGGTTGGGTTGTGTTTTCTTCTTCCTCTACTGCAATATTAAAACCTTCTGCTGTCAAAGAAAGTACCAAAAATATTCAGATGTTCTTGATCTGGATGACTTAGTTTTCAAGCAATTACTCGCTCATTAACCTGTCGACAGTTCGTGTGGCTGGACCTCACAGAGCTCCACCTGTGGGAGACTTTTATAAGGATGCAGCTTAGTTTGAATTCGCAGCGAATAAAAGAAAGAAAACGCTTCAATACGAGATAAGAAGACAGTGCGGCCTGGGACCACAGCCAGGGTTTTTTTTTAAAAACCAACATCATCAGCTCTGTCTCCCTAGAATTTTTACTGCAAATATTTTGAATTATTTGAAGTCATTAATTTAGTTAACTGTCAAATTATGTGTTTCCCACAAAGAAATAAAGCGTTCATTTTATTTTCAAAGCCTCCAGTTAAGTTTTAATTGTACAATCAATGAGAACGTTCCGTAATGTGTCCGGACCCCCACGTGAGAATTGAGGGTTATTTTGGGGGTTAGTGTCCTGAGTGATGTCTCTGTCCCTCAGAAGACAAACCTGTAGCTGTACAACAGGCTCTGCAGCCCTGCAGGTATGAGTGGAAGAAATTTTAATTGTGATTTGTTCACAAGAGTTAATAACTTGTGTGCATATTAATAATTCATGCTCTCCTAATAATTGATTCCTTCCCTTGAAATAATAATTTGTTCCCATGCATGAAATAATAAGAAATTAGTCATTGCCCTTGAAATAGCTTGTGCGCACAAATGAGTAATTCTTTCACTTAATTTATTCCCTATGACTTTATCTGTTTTACATTTGCAGCAGTATATAATCTACTGATGAACGTGGACAAAATAATTACATATCAAGCTCCATTTAATGGCTGTTCTATTTGCTCATATAACATGTTTTAATAATTTTATATGTCCAGGTTCAGTGGGTTGACCTTTAGAACAGCAGTTGGACAAAGTCATCTCAACTTCCATTTAATAGCTGTTTTATAAGTATTTCTCAACAGATATACATGTAACTCCTCATATAAGAAAAAGAAATGGTTCAAATTAAATGTTACACGTGAAATTTGAATTCGTGTGCTCATGACATTAAAAATCTGCTATCCTGTAAAAAACAACAACACAAAAACAAGGATCAGTGTGTAGGATTTAGTGGCATCTACCGGTAGTTTTGCCTCACCCTCCCCTTCCAAGTGTGTGGAAGAACTAAGGGTAGCTTAAAGAAGAACAAAAGAGTGTGTTTCAAAGGCGAGTATTGCACATACATGCGTTTTCAAAAAGACAGACAAATTATGAGGGAAATGGAGGGAGTCCGTTACCAACATTCAGCACTAATGCAGGAAGTGTGGTATCCTACAACCAAACGTTAAAATGTCATTGAACATAATCAGGCTTTTGTAGCGGGGTGGGGGCGCGGGGTTGGTGTCCCACTTTGTCCCTCACAAACATACCCCTTGTCCCTCTTTTGGTTTATTGGGACCTGGTCACCCTAGGTGAGCAGGCCCGGAGTGGCTAACCAGGAGGACCGGGACAATTCCCGGTGGGCCGGTGTGATGTTTGGGCCGCGTATTCACCTTTTTTTGGGGGGGCGGTGTTCAGTCATGACACTGGGTTGATCACGTATGCTGCTACTGCTGTCCCTGGGCCGCCTCCGCCTCCACTGGCAGCTCTTTTTTTCTTTTTTTTCTTTTTTTTTTGGAGACGCACACTGACGTAACACGTCCGTGCACTCGGTCAGTGGTGTTGGAAAGATGGAAAATAGAAAGAGCAAGGGTGGCGCAGAGAAGGCAAGAATTTAAAAGCGGAAAGCTCTGGAAACAGACGCAGCCTGCAAATGTGCTTAAATAGGCAATTTTTTCACTAAAACGAGCTCGCGGTTTGAAACGACAAATGATGACGATAAAGGCAAGACGTTGAACTTTGCCTGCAAACCACAATGAATTGTGTGGCGTTGTGGCATATAACATAACGTTATATAATTTAAATAATAGTCTGACGCCACATAACTGGGAATCTTTGTCTGGTAGCCCCTCACTGTCAGAAGCAAGACCCAGCACCAAGCACCAGCCATGAGCCCACAAGTCCAGAGTGGGCAGGTTGCTCATTGAGTGAATATTATTAGAATTAATATAATGCAGAGTATGGTTTAGACCTGCTCTATATGAAAAGTGTCCTGAGATGCTAGATGATTCAGTGCTACATTTACAAAACTGACTTGAATTGATCAGAAGGCTTTGTAAAAAGGGGAGATTTGTGCTGAGTATTATGACCATTTTTAAAATACTGTATGATTTAATGTCAGAAGCAGAGCCAGGAGTGATGAGGGGATTGCTCCTGTCAGTATGGAGGGAACAGGTGAGCTGTTGTAACAGAGTGTGAACAAGCAAGCATTAGTTCCAATATAACCACAACTATGTCCAAATGAGAGTAGTGACCTGTTATATTTTTTTTTATCATTAAAAGTAATTGAGTAAATACACAAAGCCCACAATTCAAAGGGACTAGGATGACCGTAATATGAAATAAGCTTGCATATTTTGCCATTGAAAATATTAATTAATTATTATTATTAATTGATTAAGTCAAAATGTGTTTTCCATATCAAAACATGCACTCATGTTGAAATAAATCTACATAGTGAAGCAACCCTTACTTGTACTGAATTGGAAATATTTCAGAAAAATACGCTGAATTACAAGGCTTTACAGAACGGTGCACTATTGTAGACTTAACATGTAAGGTTATAATTACATGATTTTAATAATAATAGTTTGTGATCTGAAGTGGGCCGGTCTGAGGCATTAAACTCCAGGGCTGAAAATGAGTCCCTGTAGGTGAGGAGAACTAATTGTCAATAATATTTAAAAAATTATGCGCCTTGTTTCATATTCAGCATAAACCTTTTCATTACAAAAAGAATTTCATAATTGAGTAGGACTGCAGTTTTCCTTCCCTCAAGATTTTTCCGATTTTCTCCTGAAAATCTCATGTCTACACTTTTCTTCTTAGCACTTGTCAGCCATCTACCTCCAATAAACTGGAGACAGAACCCCCCGCTGACAAGTCTAAAGCCTATATTTAAACTGCAGCTCAATTGCGGCCTAATTCAGTATGCTCTTTCAATTCTTTTTATGTGTGTGTAGTATCAGTCTGCTTTTTTTTTTTCCTGGAAAGTGGACGCGTTTGTTGAATTTATTCAGCAAATTTACATGCACCAGAGAATTAACAATACCAGACATACAAAGGAGGGAGCTGGGCTGGTGGAGGGAGCTGAGCAAACACTGCTGGCATGAGTGTATGAGCAGAGTACAGAGAGGAGAGGCAGGTGCTCAGCTTCTCCCTCTTTCTGTGTGAGCGTGTGATACAGCCTCTCCTCGTGATTCTGTTGCCTCTCCTGTCCATGGAGGAGAGGAGGTCATGTGACTCAGGTCTGTTTGGCAGCACCTGGACGTTGCATGTTTTCGGGAATTTTACAATTTAAGGCATCATATTAAGGCCTGGAGGTCATTGAGAGTCCTGGCTAACTATGAAAACTATGTAACAAGACCAAAACAAGATAAAAGACATACGCAGCATATACAAAAACAAGTTATATATACAGAAACAAGTTGCTTATAAGAAAACAAATGCAAAAGGAAAATGCTGCATATCCAGTCATACAACAGAAGTGCTCCAGGCCTCTAGGGGCAGTGCTGAGCTTCCACCTGAGAGACAGACAATGGACCTTATCACCGTATAGTATGGAGCAGATGAGGGAGTGAGTGAGAAGAAGAAAGTTATGGTTGGAGGGAAGATGGAGTTGGGAGAGTCCAACTTTCTGTCTGTCTCTCGGGTGGAAGCTCAGCACTGCCCCTAGAGGCCTGGAGCACTTCTGTTGTATGACTGGATATGCAGCGTTTTCCTTTTGCATTTGTTTTCTTATTTGCAGCGCCTTTCTGTTTAAGCTGCGTGTTTGCCCTTGTCAGCCACCGTATGTAACAAGACAAAAACGATGTAGAAGACAAGACAAAAATGGCGCAAAAAGATAACAATACAAAAATGATGCAAAAGATGTAACAAGACAAAAACATTCAAAAAAAGGCAACAAGACAAAAATGACACAAAAGACATAACTAACAAGACGTGAAAGATGAAAACTGTGTGAAAGACATGAGACAACAATGACATAACAAGACAAAAATGATGTAAGGACATAATACGAAAACAACATAAGTAACAAGACAAAATAATGTAAAAGACGTAGCGGGACAAAAATAACGTAAAACGATGTAATAAGATGAAAATACCGTAACAAGACACTAAAAGACAAAAACAAGATAAAAGACATAACTGGATGTAACAAGACAAAAATGATGAAAAAGACATAGCAAGACAAAACAACATAGGAGACATT
>JAJHUR010112343.1:0-37170 GCA_027495735.1 Lutjanus campechanus | reverse complement strand
AAACCAACCAAACTCCACAGGGGAAATCAGTAATTTTACCTTGCAGAGCTTCCCTGCTGGTACTCCTCTCTGCTTCTCCTAACTGGGGGGCATGCTGACCGGCATCTAACTGTAGATAATAAGTTGACAATGGAAAAGTTCCCCATGCAACCCCACTTCTAATAATCCAACTATTCCTTTAAGTTCTGTGTACTACCTACACAGCTACTACTGCATTGATAAGGTCCAAATCCATCTGTCAGTTTATCCTTCATTTTGTCTGTCTTCATCATCTTCACAGAGCATTATTTTTGTGTGTACGTGCAATAATGTCTCCATGTGCTCAAATTGTGGCTGTTTGTGTGTGTCCTATGTGTCGTGTATACTTGGGAATTTTTGTATCTTTGAGTGTTTGCATGTGACCATCTGTGTTGCTTTATGTCGTAATGAATGTTAGATGGGTGCAGGGACTTGTTGCCTTCCAGGTCCGGGTTGAGAAGAGAACTTCTGCGAGTGCCAGCGAGTCTCCTTGTACACAAACCAGGCGTTGCCTGCCCACACAAACATGTTGAGGTAGCCAAACACCTGGAAGAACGCAGACGAAGAAAAACAAATGAATAATATGAAAAACACTTGCAATAATGGAGGACTGTCTTCTTAAGGGACAGTTTGAGGACTTAAACTATAGTTACATTTGTGTCCATTCCAACAAATTTGCTTTAGACTTGTGACACAGACGGTACTGAGCAGATGACAATGTCTGATCAAATAAAATGAGTCTCATGACTGTGAGTCAGGCTACTTATGGTTTATGCTTCAGTCTTCTGGTGTGGTTATTTTTAAATATATTTTTTTTAAAAGCCCCTCGACAAGCTAATGATTTGGATTTTTTATGTCAGAGGAGAAAAAAAGATCTTAAAGGGATAGTTTGGATTATTTGATCATTGAGTTTCAGAGTATCACCAAAAGTAGAGGTGGTCGATAGGCACCGGAGGGGGACCAGCAGTGAAGCCAAGCAATGAACTGCAGTGGACAGGGTCAGCGTCAAAACGTATTTTTAAAAAGGCTCATTTGAAAGAATCTATGAGTTTAAGTGTACGCTATATTTAGAATCGCCACTCTACTTTGCTGCCAGGCAGCCATTTCTGACAGGAAACAGTCATTATATAAGCCAAGTATTGCTCTCTTTTGCTCAACCAGACTCCTCTTGCAAAATAAGTTATTTTACCTCTCAGAAACAGGAGTCATTGGACTACCCCCGCCCCGATCGATCAGTTTGTTTGTGTTATTGTACGACTTTGGTGAATTCAAACTAACCGTTTAAAACACAAAAGTCGCACAATAACACAAACAAACTTACAGATCGAGGCATCAACTAGTGTGTTCTGCAAGGTAAAATTACTGATTTTGCCAGTGGAGTCTGGTTTGTTTGGAGAGAGCATTAAACACTGCCTGATGACAAGGCGTATACCAAATACAGAATACAATGAAACTGATACAGACTTTTTTAGCATGCTAAAATACATTTTGCTGAGGACCCTGTCCACAGCCATACATTGCTAAACTTCCTACACCTAGAGTCCTACTGTTTCTCCAGACTCGGGGCATGTATACTGCCAAGTGGAGGTCATACTGTAGGTTATACACTGACGATAAGTATCTCATACACCCCCACTTTAAATAATCCAAACTATCCCTTTAAGGAATGCTGACACTAGAAACAATTTGTTATGTTTATCATTTTCATCTTGGAATTGAGTCACAGCCAAAATGAACACTAACTGAGATGAATGCAAGTGTCACTTGTGTCTTCTCATTAAAGCCTCTCTGTATTTCCTCTCACCACAGAGATGTTGAGGGATCGCATGTTGGCGAACTCTGTGACCTCACAGGTGATGTTGCTCCCCTTGCAGAGGGCCAGCGTGTTGCTGAGGCCTTCTGTGTCTGTGGCATCCTTCACATTCTGCAGGCCCTTCGCCCAGGCGGACGAACACACCAGCCACAGGAAGACCAGGATCGCTGTGATCACAAAGTCCTGCAAACAAGGATGATCGGCTTTACAGACCATAAATCCTAGAGTGAAAGTTCATCATCATCATTTTCACAGCTTGATTTAAGCATGTCCGTTGGAGGGATATAGGGAAGCTGAGATCAATACTCACAAAAATGGGTCCAAAGTCAGAGTCCTTGTAGACATGCATGTAGCCCAAATACACCAGCAGGGCCACCATGCTGTACAGAAAGCAGATGATGGCGATGCCCACGAAGAACTCCGCTGAGGAGGCCGAGTCTCCCACCATGTGTGTCGTCGAGGCAGAGTGGTTACAAATAGAGGAGTTTCCTTCAACGAGTGGAACCTGACTTAACCTGACCACAAAACAAGATGCATGGTCTTTAGTTTACTTTAGTTTAGTTTTACTTTGTGGAATTAAAAAAAAAATGCTCAAAAATGGCAATGATAACAAATAACATGCAGGGAGAGGCAAAAAAACCCCACAGGGTTTGTTTGAAGCATCCATCTTATCACAAAGTTATTAAGAACACAAAATTAACCTATACTCTGTCAAGGGGTTCTTTGTAAGAAAAAGGGTTCCATTGAGAACCCTTTTCATCCAAAGGACTCTTTTTGGAAGAAAGAGTTCTTCAAGGATTGTTGAAATCCTTGAAGAAGGGTTCATTAAGGGTTTGTACCATGATATAAAAAGGTTCTTGGTAGAACACCCCAGGGTGGGTTCTAGATAAAACCCATGGAAAACATAAGGGTTCTTGGCAGAACCCCCTAGGTGGGTTCGTGTTAGTACCCTTAGAGGGTGAAAATGTTCTGGATAGATGGGTTCTCGATAAAACCCCCTAGATTAAACCCTTTGGAATATATAAGGGTTTTTGGTAGAACACCTTGGATGGATTCTAGATGAAATTCTTGGAAAATACAGAATAAGGGTTCTTGGTAGAATCCCCTAGGTTGATTTTTGTTAGTGAAAAGGCTCTGGATAGGACCCCAAGGGAAGGTTCTGGGTGGAACCATTACACCATAGAAGCATTCTCTGTAGAACCTTTCATTGGGGGTTCTGAGTGGAACCTTTCACAGATTGATCTAGGTATGAGCCTTTATGTTGGGTTTTAGGCAGAACCTTCGGAAAGGATTCCAAATGGAATCTTTACAAAAGGTTTTACCAGGAGCCAAAAGGGTTCTCCTATGGGGACAAACCAAAGAACCCTTATGGTTCTAGGTAGCACTTTTATTTCTAGGAGTGGACTGGAGCTTTGTAACTGATTATGTAACTGATGATAAATGACATTTCAAACCCGTGCCTGACATTGGAAATCACCAGAATTCCGTTCTGATTCTCACCTAAATGGGTAGTGAAAGTTGGCGTTGAGAGTTTCATTCCTGCCATCGCCACAGGAGACAGTTAGGATGTTCGTCCCTGAGAATCCGCCGCAGCTTCCAAAAGCAAATATGGCCGTGAGCTGTTTGGACAGACGAGAGAGAGAGCGAGAGATTAGGGAAATGCTTGAGACTGATGTGAGGAAAAAACACACACCCTCTTTAGCTTTAGGGAATCAATATTAAACCCAAGAAACTTCACATTCTGGAGATTTGTTTCAGAGGACGGGATGATATTCATTATATATGTGGACAATACAGCTCGAAAGCACAGTGAAGAGTCACCAGAACTTCACACCCAGAAGAAAGCTGGCAGCCTGAAACACAACGTCAGCAGTAACGAGCCAGAGGGACCAACAGATGGCCGGCGTTTTACTTTTACAAACAGCTGAAAATAAAACTCACTACTCAACAATTTTTACAGGATCAGTTTTCTTGAGTCATTTGCTTTTCTAATGGAAATACCCAATGTAAATCACATTACTCCGCTGTGTTTAGATAAAAGCAAATGGCCGTGACAACAAAAATCAAGAACATTTTTATTTGTACACTCTTAAAAAAGAGGGGTCCCAAAATGGTTCTTCCTGAGGAGCTGAGAGTCTACCCAAGACAGAGCAGAACCGTTTTTTGGAAGAAAGCGGTCTTCAAGGATTGTTGAAAACATTCAAATGTTTAACCGTGTTTCAAATTGCATTTTTCTATGTAGATGTATCTAGACACTTCTTAATCCATTTTACTTGTGTTCTTGTATTTTTCTTCTGTAGAATACAATATGGTTCTTTGTAGAACCCTAAGAAGACATGAAAGTTATATGTAAAACCGTTAGAGAAGATTTTTAGATCCTAGATGAGTTCTAGATGAAACCCCCAGAATATAAATGGGTTCTTGATAGAACCCACTGGGTGGGTTCAAGATGAAACCTCTGGACGGGTTCTTGTTGGCACCCTCAGAAGGTAGAAAGGTTCTGGGTGGAACCATTGCATCGTAGATGAGTTGTCAGTAGAACTTCTGCTGAAAGGATTCCAGGTGGAACCAAGCCAAAGAACCCTATATGGTTCTAGTTAGCATCTTTATTTATAAGAGTGTACATTTTTCTGTATTTCTGCACTATTTGCAGCTGCAGTCATCCAGTGACGGGATATGAATCAAAAGATTTTAGACGTGATTTGGTAGACCTTATTCTCACAGAACTGCTATCTTACAAAATACAATAAAAAGTGGCTTACATGGCTGCACTAATGCTGCTATTCAGCTCTCAAATTCTTTCTTGCAGAGGCAGACAGCATCTGACTCAGCGTGTAGGCCATGTGACACTAATACTCTCCTTAAAACCAACACATACTAAATTCTTTTAGTCAGGGTGGCTGCCACTGAGCTTAACCCTCAGACTGCAGTAGGCGAAACCATAATCATATAATTCGCGGGCACTGAGCTCATTCAGACTCTCACTGATATCAATTTACTCATACCTCATGGGTAATGATGATCTGGCATGGAAATACGCACTATAAATCACAGCATCCTGCAGAGGAAGATGTTGTTCCTCTCAAAATGTGTTTTTAACAGTCACACATTCTCAACATGCACAACTTCACGTCTCTGCCCGACATCACACATCCTGACTGAAACGTTCCAGTGCAACAGTACAATACTAAATCAAAGATTAACAACAAACCACAGAATAAATGTGTGGCTTCACAGAGCAGGCATTTTGACCCCTTGAAATCATGTGGGCTAGGAAAAAGCAAACAGGGCTTTAGTTCAGCTTCTGTATGTCTTGTGGTAAAGGAATACTGGAAACAAATTGAGGTCAAGAATCCAAAAGGTCACAGAGTGCTGCTTTAAATTATTGTTAGTTGATTTTATTTATTTTTTTTGCCACACAGGGGCTGCACAATAAGCTGTAAACACAACACTGAACTAACAAAAAAGCCGACTATTTGACGTTTGATTGTACATTAACATTTGGACCATATTTCTCCGGGATTTGCAATAGTGATCTAAAGGGCATTTTTCATCTTGACTTTAAGATGGTCTTTGTCCCTTTTGTACTGCAACTCTGTAGCCAGAAATATGGCCAAGAAAATCATCAGAATGATGCAGAAATAAATAAGACATAGATTATGTAGATTCACTTTTAAGGCATGTCTGTGTTAGTGGACAGCATGCAGTCGACAGGAACTGGATTACAACGCGCAACACTGTACAAAACACAGTAATGGACCTGCACCACAGGACACACCAATCAAAACATTTTAACTTGTAACTGACCTTCTAAATTCTATTTCATCAGCACATCTGTATCACACAGACTCACACCCCTGAGAAATGCTTACGACAGGCCACCTCGACTTTAGCTTCACACCACAAGGCACACACACACGCACAGTACTACACACACCCACGCACACCTCGAGGCCTCTCTCCAGATGTTTCTCCAGATGTCACTGCTGCCACACTTCCTGTTTTTCTGGCTACACACACCACTGTAAGCTACTTCTCTCACATTCTGGTTTCACTGACTCTGCCACTCTCCCGCTACGAGGTCATGGAGCCTCAGCGTGAAGAACTGTAACAACCAGCATGGACCAGACACACACCACACATCGACAACTTAATTCTCCTGTTTATGTTCACACTTTTAAACAGAAGCATAAATAATAGACTGTGCAAACACTGTCCGACAGTTTGGTATTTTGTCATGTTTCCAATATCGCCACTTAGTTCCAATTAAGGCTACAGGTAGCACCTTCGCCAAACATGGCGACCGCAGAAGACTGTAGACAAACAGATATACCTTGCCAGTCCTCCCAGACATCTGCAAACCACCCGGTACCAATTTATGGACACCCCAGAGACTGTCAAATACTCTTAACTCGTACCCATGCTGTGACACAGGATGCAATTTGCATACAGAAACCATTCACAAGTGAGAGAGGTTAGGTGTCAGGTTCCTGTATGTGATGCAAACAATGGAAAAGAAAAGATTGCTTCTAGTGGGAATGACCTGTAATCTGATCTGTGGCCATATTACAGGAACTTCACAACTTGCAGATCCTATCTTAACTGTTTGGTAACCATGGTAATAGGTAATAGGATTTTGGAAAAAATCCATTAAAGATGTTCCTAAGTCAATGTTCCTGTCCTAATTTTAGATAGGAAACGTGTAAAGTAGTGTTGCAGCAATGAGTCCTAAAACATGGAAATGAGTGAACAAAGTAGTACCTCAGTTCTCTCATCTAAAAGTAAAAAATAATGCAAGTTGTTTGTGAAGATTATCTCGCTGAACAAAATCCGAAGGAAAAATCCCATTGGCTTGCTGTCAAGGGAACCGAAACGATGCTAACTTTCGGGTGCCAACTTGTAGGCTGGCCTACAAAAATACATTATCTCGGCAGCACTCTATTAAACGAGCATCCTGGCTTCCAAGAATCTTAAATAAACTCTCCTAACTTTAGGATAACTGTTAAGCTGCCCTAATTTTCTGTTTTCCACCTGTAGTAGCAGCCAACTTACTAACTCGCTAACTAACTCTAACTCTAACTAGCTTGTGTTCGCTAACGGAAGCTAACGGTAATGGTAGAGTTTCCTAAAAGTAGCTAACAATAGTGTTAGCTTACTTGTTTAGTCAGTATGGCTGCTTTTCCTCTTCTTCTATCTTAGGCCACTCTCTTTCTTTGGATTTCTCTAGAGATGTTGCCCATTATTGTTTTTGCACCATTTTTTCCCCCATAAATTTCAATGTATGTTTAAACATGTTTAAAAGAACAACAGTTGCAATGTTGTTTAGCTCGTTGAAATAAGAAAAGTAGTGCTGGTTGCTAGGTAACAGACATAAAAGTTGATACACAATGTTGGATTGAGTATTTAGGATTTCCTAAACTGGTATAAGATAAGGTGATGTAAGCTAGGATAGGATCCCTACAGTTAGTTAGGATTTGCTTCTGTAATACCAAACTGGGAAAAATCCTATCATAGACTCTTCCTATCTTAACTTAAGACTAAAGATAGAGAGTTTCTGTAACACAGCCCAAGATGAATATCCTCAACAATCCAAATCCTTTAATCACTCATGTTCCCTTCAGTTCCTACACAGAGGTCACTCAGTCCAGGTCAGTCTGACCGAAAACCCCCTAGCCAGTGGAGCATGTGCCCACTTTGTCACTGGGGTTCCTTCAGATGCCCAAACAACCTGGCTCCCCTTGTTTTTGGCAGAGAGACCTGGCACAACCACAAGTCCAAAAACAGAGAGATAGCTAGCATTTGTTACTCCAAACCCTCCTTCCTGTTTACTACTGTGTGGGAGATAATATCTAGGGAGGCATGAGTGTTTAGGCCAAACCACTTATGTGCCAAGTAAACTACTTTTTTCATTTAGACCACTCAGAGGTTCACAGGGTGAATTGACAAAGATGTTGGATTTTAGACAAGACAACCTGCTGGATACCCTCCAGTTCCACTGACAGCAGTCAGTAGTGATGAACCATCTGTTAGAACTCCAAAATGATATCATCAACTTGCTGTTTCCACTCAACTGCTACATTAGATTTATGTCCAAAATTCATGAGCCAAACACACATCCACTGCTGCTGCCTGAAAAAAGAAATTACATTACAGTCATGTTAATTATTAATGGAGGAAGATGCACATTAAATACACCCCTGAGCGACAAAGATTTGGTGATGTTGACCACAATTAGTGGTCCAGTGTCTAAGATTTGTGGGGATCTATTGGCAAAATGCTACAGGAATGGAATGTAATTTTCAAAGTATGTTTTCATTTGTGTATAATCACCACAAGTAAGAATCACTGTGCTTTTTTGTTACTTTAGAATGAGCCCTTTCAATCTACAGAGGGAACGAGTCCTCTTCCATGGAGGCCGCCATGCTGCACCACTGTGTTTCTACAATAGCCCAAACAAGACAAACCAAACAAAAGCTCTATAATATACCACCTTTACAGTTTATTTAAGTTTTGCTGCCACTGTAGTGTCTCCTACACGCTTGGAAGGGGAGGGTGGTTGCAATCTGCAACGTCCCCACTAGATGCCACTAAATCCTACACAGTGGTCCTTTAAATAAGTTTGACGTTTGTAACAAAGTGTACTGTTACAAATTGCTTGATTCATTGATTATTTGTTTGGTCTGTAGAAGATCGGAATAATGACGACAACAAAACACCTGTTACATCTTCAGATGACTTATTTTGTCCAACCAGCTCTCTAAAACCCAAAGATATTCAGTTTACTGCAATGCAAGACAAAGAAAAACAGCAAATCTTCAAAGCTTTATGACCATAAATAAGGTGAATGTTGGGTAAAACTGACATTATTAATAATTCACTCATCAAAAAAAGCTGCAGATTATTTGACTAATTGTTTCGGACTTGCAATGTATAAACCACGAAACTCAGCAATGATCAAATGTGCTCATGCAACCCTGAAAATGATATATTATCACTTTTTCTAATCTGTATTAGCGCAGTTAACCTCGGGTTAATATATTATTTTTAAAATAATCTACAGAATGATGGTGTCACCATAATTATTTTTATAGAATATTAATATTTTCATTATTATTCTTATGAATATATTCAAAGAATATATAAGAATATATCTCAAAGTTTTGATGACTGAGTGCCAAAGAATAACTGAGGGCCACACAGGGAAACCCATGAACTTGTCGTAGGATTTGTGACTGTTTACATAATGCTGTTTAACATTAAATTCCTTGAGCCCCGAATTCACCTGTTCGCAGATAAGGCCGATCACTTTATCTGTCGAGTTGGTCCATTTTCCCTGAAACCTCCTCTTCTCCTCAACCACACAGCGTTTCTTTCCACGGTGGCTTTTCCGTCTCACTTTCACATTAAACTGCTGAGTTTTCCGCCTAAATTGTCAACTTGAGCTAACAGCACTAGCATTGATGACAGCATGTATTTCCTGTTGCCATGCAACCAGGAGAGTATTGAAATGGGCCTCGGATGATAAAAAACATAACGCATGCATTTCATGTCACGTTCTCGGCCACACAAAATGCTCCCATGGGCGGCCATTGGAATGTGGACCAAACTTTGAGAACCCTTAAATTTACTGATGTTTCCTGGACCTGCTTACTGATGTTTTATAGTCCTTACAAACTATTGGGTGAGCAGGGTCCTCTGTATTATCACATATGACATCCCAGCATTTAATGAGTGAATACAAACACAATTTATCACTCAGACCCTTGTGAATAACAAAATATGTCCGGTTAAATAAGGGTTACATAAGGCCAACACACAAACAGCCTTGTCCTGAGTCAGATGACTGGCTGTTACTGCTGCTCTATAGCTCTGTATGTGTGTGTGTTTGTGTGTGTGTATTGTGAGAAAATAGAACAGCTGAGAGAAACTGTAGCTGAGCAGCATTACCAACCCCACACTGGATTCCTCTGACCCAGTTATGTAGAGCAGAACTGATTACTGGACTTTGTGTAAGAAACCATGTTTTCTCATGACTCACAAACTTGCGAGCTTGGGTGTGTGAGTGAGCGTTTCAACATTCTGCATAGTTGTTTAGAGGTAAATTATTTGTGAGAGATGCATTAATCTATAACTGTGTCGTCTGAAGGGCACAGCCCATGCAGCTAGAAGAATAATGACCCAACTGTCCTGGAAAGCGCTGAAGTTTTCTTTGTTAAATACACTTTTAATCTGGGAATATTAAAGATCTGAATTTATACGACGAAAGTAGAACAAAGTTAAGCAGCAAGAAAAAAAAAATTGTAATAAAGGGCATATTGTTGGGTATTGGCTTGTGATAAATACAAAAGTTTGCCTCTGAGGCTTGATTAACTACAAAACATGACGGCTTTAAATCTTGAAAGTGTAAAACTTCAAAGACTGGGTTGCACTGACAAAGATTATTTTAATCTAAGTTCTGATCAGAGTTTAGCAAAACTAGGTTTAAAATAATTAGGCTCCATCGAGAGTTAAAATGAAACAGAGCTAATAAATATGCTTGCTTATGATAAATAAATAAATAGGCTTGACTGCTGTTGTGATGTAGCCAGTAACTATAAAAGAGGGGGTAAAACTCTTAACTTTCAGCTGCTCTGTATTCCTTAACAACATGTGGCTTTGTTTGCCAGCTGGCTAAAAAGTAAAAAAACAATCAAAAAAGTTATATTGTTACTACTCGTGATGGTTGGGCAGAAAAGCTCTAATTTCTCCTCCTTTGAGAAAATCATGTTGACCAAATTATCAACTGGAGCGAAAGACAGAAGAGACACATGATGAAACTCAACTTCGGTTGAACTCTATCCCTTATTTCTTTTTCTGAGGAACCTGGTTATTTTCTTCTTAAACCTCCTCAAGTGCAAGTTTAAAGTTAATACTGCATCACTTTTTGAATTAGAGTTTTAAGTTTTGGTGCAACAGAATTTAAACTAAACTGATGTTTTAAAAGAGGTTTAATTTTTTTCTTCTTAATTTTTACTTTTAATTTTAAACTAGTTTAAAAGTTTGGTGCAACATAATTTAAAATTAAAACATAAATTAATCTGGTTTAAAAATGAATCCCTGTTGCTGCAACCCAGCCAAAGCCACAGATGAAAAACATATCAAGAAAGTTGATGTATGCTTTATATTAATGTGTGAAAAAATGATGGTCATGTTGTTGTGGTATAAACATTTTTAACAACTTTCTCCTAAAACAGATGACTAAGTGATTTTTCTCAAGAGTGAAAATCGCCGGGAAAAAGGGAAAATCCAAGGACTGAACCTCCCTGTCCTCTGGGTATGACACACACTCACACACACTCACTCATCATGCATCTGACTTACCCACTCCACCAGCTTGACGAAGCCCAGAGGCTCCTTCAGCGGCGACAAGTTCAGCCGAAATCCGGTCATCATGGTTGTGCTTATGGTCCAAAATCTTTATCCAGTTGTTCCTAAACTTGTGGATGTTGGTGCAACAGGGAGGAAAAAGGGGAGTTGTTTGACAGAATGACGTGGTTTTACTGCCAACGCTGCAAAAAAATGACCAGCTGAAGTTATTTAAAGTGAGTTTTGCGAGACAAATTTGCGCTCAATCAGCTGAATATAAATTCAGCAATGAATTCTTATACTTCAGTACAGTTTTCTGCGTTTCCGGAGCTTTTAGCAACACATTTCAGTGGGAAAATCATTAGTTCAGGTGGATATTTTTTGCAGTGGAGCTTGAAAAACGAGTACTTAGCGCTCCTCTTGGTGATGCGCAAAATACGCAGGCGATATAGCTGATAAAATGCGTAAAGTGTGCCAAATTACGCGTTGCTTTGGGTGAGAAAGCGTCATGTGTGTTGAGTTACAGCAAAAGGATGCTACAGTAAATAAAAAAGCGCAAATAATGGATCCCACACTGTTGCAAGAAACCTTTGCTGAAAAAAACAACAACTACCAAATGATCAAATTATAAAACGACAGACAACTTTAAATACGTGCAGCTGCAAAATAAGTGATGAATTACCGCAGACAATCCATGCACAGCAATACAAGGAGACTCCTTTCCACACCAAAGTTACAACCCGAGTACCAAAAAGCATCAGAGGAAGCGCCCTACTGAGTTTTCATTGGATCCATCCTCCTCCTCCTTGCTGAGTCTGCAGTTACTGCGTGACGCCTCTTTGGAGCTGACTGGGGGTCACATGACGCCCAGAGCAAAAAACCACAGATTCTCAAAATTCTTTCACCAAAGAAGAAAAGACACAATCTCAGAGAGCAGCTGCAACCGAACAGAGTTAAAATTAGAAAAGGGTCATTTCACAAGACACTAGACATGTCTACCGTTATTTGAACAGTGGTGCTCTCTGGTGGACAACCTGGAATGAGGCACTGCTTCTAAATGTCGGACATTTCTGTATGGACTCATTCATTAACTGACACATACATTTGCAACTACAGGAGTGCATTCTGTAGAGTGCAGATCCCTGCTAGGCAACAGATTGGTGAAGCACCTACTGCAATACCACCACAACTGCCAGATGCACCCAGCGGAGAATTGCAAAGTTCCACCAGCATTAACATGACCTGTACATACGTTGTTATCTGATCATGAAGTCGCTTGTGTGTGTGTGTGTGTCTTGTCCAGAGCTTATCTCGAATACTACTGGACCGATCAACCTTATTGCTTTTGTGCACATTCATGACTGTATGCTGAAGGACCTCTGTGATTCAGAATTCTTGAAAAATGTTTTGCCTTAGTTTTTATGACCGTAGGCATTATGATTTCAGGTCACCCCATTATTGTGAATGCGATATCTCAAGAACTGTCTGTAAGTGGTGCTGGGAAATCTAAGTCTTTTTTGGTGCATTTTTAACTTTTGTATTCAATTCAGTTTTTCGTTTTTATTGTTTACAAATGTTATGTTTTATTAGTTTCAGTATTAGTATTCATTTTTTTGAAATTATAAAATTGGGGGGTGTTTCATTCAACATTTCAGTGGTTTAGGTATTAAAATAAAAACACAACAGGTTGTGAAGGCAACTGTCTCACAGTCATGTAGACATCCCAGCCTTGATAAACAAGGTCTTAATTCTGAATAATTTACATGAGGTTTCCTGGATTAAATCAATATCCTTTCAGTTCATTCATGTCAACTGCTAATCTAGAGACTCATGCAAATTTGAGAAATTGACAACAAATCAAAAAATCTGAAAAATAATGTTTCCATGAACAGTTTCATATTTACTTTGTATTTCATGGAGCAGTTTTTTCACTATAGATTATTCCTAAATTACATACCTCTTTCCAGGAAATGTTGAGGCAAATTATTAGAAAATTACAGACCCATTATTTGAATTTTACTTTTTATGTATGTGTATTGTTCTGTTTTGTTTTTTCACAGAAATACATTTACCAGGCAAAATATCAACTGCTGACACCATATCAGGTATTTGAACAGAAATGATCAATACTAAATTCAAATATTTGAAATCAATCCTGTACAAAAGTAGAAAAAAAAGAAATCAAGCATTTCAAACTGACAGGGTGGCATCTTTAATCAATGTATTGTTGACAATATAGCAAGTTATGTTAGTTAAAATATCAGTTATCAGTTGTGTTGGGAGAGAATTTGGGACAACCAACATATACATACGAGTAAAACAACAACAACATAAAGAAAAAAAAGTATTCACAAACAATTTTTCATCCATTACTCACATGAGGCATTCACACAAGACTACACACACGCACTCACACACACAAACAGAAGCTAAAGGCTTGACAGTCACACAAAACAGTCACACTGCCAATTCAGTCAAGCTGTTTTGGATATTCATCTGTTGGTACAAAAAACGGTCGTTCTGACAAAAATAATAATAATATCATCTATTGTGGTCGTCTCCCGAACCTGCCCTCGCTGCTTTCAGTCAAGCTAATTGTTGTATGTACAAGTGAGAAGGCAGTATGGCCGCATCGTTCGTAAATAAGGATATTTACTGCAATATTTCTGGCATTTTTTTCTCCTTTGTCATACAAAATAAGATTTCTCTGAGGTAAGAACCGAGACAGTATCAAAAAAGTAAAATCAAAGTTTTACTAAAATGCACCCCATAATTTGAAAAAAAAAAAGAAAAGGACAACCAGAACAATCGGAAAACATATGATTCGACTGATAACAGTAGTTGTGACAGGTGCAAAAAAAACAGAGGGAAAATAAAGGAAAGAGTGCGACATTGTTTCAGCATGTGACCAGCTGTGTTGTTTACCAGCTTGTCTGTGTTTGAGCAGGTTGGTCAGAGCCAGAGGTGGGAGGTGGGAGGTGGGAGCCGGTGACATCACAGGTTTCTTCAAGGTCTTTTCTAAAATCACAGAGAACTAGCAGGGTCAGCATCCATGGGGAAAGCGAATAAGGTCACTGAGCCTGTAATAGCTTCTAAGTGGAGCTGTTCAGGGGCAAACACTTAACAGACTGTTGTAGCAGTGGGCAGCTCCCAGGAGAGAATGTGTGAAACTATCAATGTGAAGCAGCTGAATGTTTTAAGACAGTTCAGACAGGCAAAAAAAAACTGTTAGCTGGTGTTTTAAAATTCTCATCAAGGCAGTCTATTACCATGCTAGCAGCTCTGGGAGGCTGCACTTGGAGCTAAATGCTAATATCAGCATGCTAACATGCCGATATTTCGCAGGTAAACGGTTTACCGTGGTCGTCATCGTAGATTAGCTCGCTAGCATGCTAACATTTGCTGATTGACCCTTCTTGAGTCCCACCCCCTTTTTGCTCTGTGCTTCAGTCAAACTTGAGCGAGCTTTGTATGTCCGTCAACTTCCTCTTTTTTAAGTTGCTTTTAATTAGATATGTGCTAAGCTAGTCTATAATGAAAAGAAAAACACATTTTAATGGTGGTTAAACATACAATGTATAAATTATGCTGCCAGGGGTCTTGCACATTAAAGCAATAACAAAAGATGTAAAATGGCGCAGCATCATGGGAGTTCTCGTGCTCAAAGACGAGGTAATGTTGAAGCTTAATTCATTCTATGTTCAGTCACATTCGCCAACTTCCTTCTTCACTCTCTGAGGTGTTTTCCCGTAAGTTATAGCAGTTATAGCAACAGCTAGCAGGAAACTTTGAATAATCTTAAATAAATCTGACATTCCTGTGTGATTCAACATTGCTGGAAACATCTGGAGTAATTTAAGTACACAACTTAACAAAACAGATAACATATGTGGAAATGTTACATATAGCTTCAAAAGATGTTACAGTGAGACCTTTAAAAGTGACATACTGTATATTCTCTTCTTAAGGTAGCTAATGTTAGCAAAACGCTAGCTAACTAGTTAATCTACAACAATCATGAGCTAGCTAGTTAGTTGGTTAGCATTTTGCTAACATTAGTTGACCCTTGTGGTTTTTACAAGACAAGGAGAAAGTTGACCGAGGTACCAAGTTTGTTCAACTGTTTTTGGAACAGAGAAAAAGAGGCGGGATTTAACAGTCAATTAAAACTTAAACTACAAAATTCAGTCGAGACCAATGGGAATGTCATTGGTTTTGTAGTTATTTGGTCATAAACCAAAGTAAGACCTGTCTGTATAGCATTTCATGACAGTACATCCAATAGTTGTAGAGATATTTCAGTCAGGACTGACAGTGCCATACCTTGAGCCAGATGGATAAAATAACGTTAGTGTTATTTTCCTGAAACTTAAGGTGGGCGCCTACTGTAAAACCTGAAAATTTACAACAAAATACTTTGCCTCTGGCACTAGAAAATGTGTTTTCCTTTGATGTCACCAGCTCCTATCTTCTCTTAAATAGCCTCCTAGCTCTGCAACAGAAAAATCCCTTCACTCTGAAAGGGCCAACTCAGCAATGTGACTAAACACACCTGCACACAGGATGTGCTCTGAATGGGAAGATAATCAACTCCAAAAGGCATTTTTTTAAATCATCAAGATCACATTTGAACCTGGGCAATGGATCCTAACGAGAGAGCAACGTGCCGTCACTGGGCACATTTATCCGGAAACACAAGTTTCCATGCTTTTCACAAGTTAAGGCAGTGATACCAAGGGCAACATTTTGCTGATCTGAAACTGTGCAGCACCAACTGCCAAAGCATGGCTGGCACATCGCTGTCGGAAAGTCAGAAATTTCTCACTTTTCTGCCTCTTGGTTGCTTTTACATTGCCCCGAAGGAAAAACACACTCACAACTCATCACCTATCACCTGTTTGTCACAACGCTGCGTCTCCTTTCAGAATAAAAGGCTGGCAAAAGTAAAAGGAAGAGTGTTCTCTATTCCCCCGATCAACAAGTGCGTTTGCATAAAGGAATACTACACAATCCTTTAGAGGAAGAAAACATCAGTGTACACACACACACACACACACAGATCCAAGCACACACACACATCAGAACCAACATTTAACACATTTCTGCCCACAAGCCACATATGCAATCTTTCATACATACATAATTAGATCGTCTTCATTCCAGTGAAGACGATTTCTGTGATGTATTTGTTCTTTTTACATCAACTCTTGGTCTTAAACAGCAAAGACTGGTTTCTAGAGCATTCACAATGACGAAGACCCAACTTTCAAACCTAACCTCAGCTCAGTCTTGTAAAGATTTGGGGCTTCTTCGGGCCACAATTTAAATAATTGATGGAAAATTTTCATTAAACATTAAAAATGTCACTTGGAGATGATGCGCAGCTGGGGATCGGGCCTTCGTGATGTGAACGCTCTGTGGGCAACATAATGGCAAGTAGATGATCATTTATATACCTTCAGAGATGCACCAATAACATTTTATTTGGCGGAGTAAGAGTACAGAGTATTCAGGTAGTACTTGATATATGTCGGCCTAATATAATTTGGGCCATAACTACTGATTAAAAGCAAGAAAACTGGGAAAAATGAATTCCTTCATCGCCGATAATTACAGTCGAAGTGTTCACGATCCAAGTAGAAGCAATATATTAACCGATCAATGTTATTGGTGCACCGTTATATACCATAATCATCGTTTTCTTCCTTCACGTAAAAGACGAAGCTAAGTAGATTCAGACATGTATTTTTTTCTAAACAGTTCTGTACACAATACACGGGGCACGGTCATTGGTGTGGGTGTGGCTTCATAATTCTCTTTCTGTCGTCATATTTCTCACGTTGACTCACCGTGGCGTTCACTCCGACATGCAGCTGCCAGCAAAAATCCTACAATCAATCAATCAATCATGATCTGCTCTTGTGTCAACCTTGAAAAGTGTGCAGACACACAGACAGTCCCACCAGGAAGCTGCGATCGCAACAACTAACGCAAATTCAAGCGATCTCCCCAAGTTCTGCACAGCCTTGGAATTTTGTCCAATCACCACAAACTTTCCACAAATTTCACCAATATCATTGTATTGATATCAATACACATATCAATCATTGTAGCTTCCTGCCAGTTCTACCAATCATAGCAGCCCCCTGTGCTAATGTCATTCATGTAGGTCTCAATGAACTGATTTAATGTTTTATTATTTACTTTTTTTTTTTTGCATTTTGTCACGGGTACTGAAAAGGACATGAGGTCTGTCATTGTAAGTAACATTTATCAATGCAATACAGTGTGCACTTTCAGAATTTCTAAATTTGTGCTTTCTGAATTGACTGAGTTTGAGCTCCAAAAAGATTTTGCTTCTTTGTGGGATACTCCTCTTGTGCATATCTTCCTTTACGGTAAAGTTACTTAGAGCACTCAGAACAGAGTGCGATTTTATTCTCACTGGATTGGATTTATTCTTACTTGCCTTTGATTCTTCATGAATTCTACCAAAAAAGCAAAGGGAAAAAGTTTTTTCACTCCCTCCCACAATTCCATCAAAATGCCTAAGAACACCACAACGTGCATCACAAGCTTTTAGAAATGCTGCGAGGAAATCAGGTATTTTCGGCTGCTACAATCCAAATATCTAAAATAGCTGGCAAAATCCTGGAGGGACTGCGTAGTCTACCAGCAGCCAATCACATTCTCATGTTGTAAGATACTGAGCCTATCAGTCTAATGTGGCAAGCAGCAGCACGTGGAAGTGAACGCACGGTTTGTCATCATAATCGCAACTTCTCTCACTTTCCGTCATCCTGACGCTTACTGCACCTCTCACTCATTTTCCTCTCCTTCTCTTTTTTTCTCCCTTTAAACTCATGGGGTGTTTGCCGTTCATCAAAGGTGTGGGAGTTTCCAAATTCTCCACTCAGTTGAAGAACCAACTTGAGGGTGATTTCTGTGAATTTTAAGGGAGTTCTCAGGTTTTTTTTTTTTAGGAACGTTTTAAGGGGAATCTCAGGCTTTGGGAGTGGGATCTATTAGCAGTGCACGCTACCTCCATTTTCTGAGGTGACGTCGGAGGCCAAAAGGTGAAGGGTTAAAGAGGGGAAGCGGGATGTTTTTGGGGGGGTTAGGGTGAAGGGTGAGGGGGCTCAGTAGTGCTGCGTTCAGTGCAGCAGCTCGTTAAGCTCACTCTCTTTGAGCTTTGCATTGTCTCTGACTTCGTCAAATGTGTATGTCTTCACAATCTTCCCGTTCTGAAAGACCGTGTGCAGCAGGTCCTGGAACAAGATGGAAGGAGGGTAAAGTAAGAAATGGGAATACAGAGGGAGGGGCAGAGCAAAAGAGGAAGAAAAAGGGGGGGAAAAGGGCAGGTCAGTGTTGGTGAAATTAATTTCTTTGCATTTATGTGTCCACGTACTGTTGTGGGCAGTGAACTCACCACGCCATACTCCTCCAGGTCGCCCTTGCCCTCCTCCAGGGTGACAAAGTCTCCGCTCTGTGTCCGGTGCAGAGACAGGCGACCTTTCTTTGACCTCTTGTTGGGATCCGCCACCGGGTCCTTGAACACATTCACCTTTTGCCACCACACAGAAAAACAATGTCACATTTAGGCTGAAAGGGAATTTTTAAATCATGATCTATTACACAAAAAGACATAAAGTAAGAGTAATTAATCTGTAATAAATCTCACTAAAACATCATGCTGTTACAAAATGGTCTCTGAAACTCAACAACTCCATTTAATGTGCAGCTACTCACCCCGAGTCCATTAGTGACCACATAGCTGCACTTGAAGGAGCAGTTGAGCAGATCTCTGGTCAGTTTCTGCAGCAGAGCCCCTCCAGACCCGAAGGCAATGTTCTCAATGGACCACCTGTGTTCCTTCATACCCTCCACAATCTGTGGACAAACACACACACGTTTAAAAAACCTTCAAATAGTCCAACATTATGTAATTCCATACGTACGTAGATAACGTGACTGTCCGATGAAAACCATTATCTACAAATTAGATGACTTTGGTGTAGCTGACACTTCTCTTTCCTCTCAAAAAACAAAACAAACAACCCCCTGCAGCATTTGAATACTGATTTGGATGTTGATTACCATGGCAACTTCGAAGCTTCGAAGCATTTGGGTCAGCCCTATTAAAAAACGCCTTGCATTATCTAAAATAATTGATTGTCACAAAGCATTTATTTTCACAGCACAGTGGGAATTGTTACTCCAAGCTGCTGGGGAGCAACCTACTGTTAGAGTAATGTTGTGTGCATCAATAAAGCAGCATGTGTCCACCATACCTCTTGCAGTGTGTTGATATCAACTCCATCTCCTTGAATAACTCTGATGTACGGAGGCAGAACCTTAAAACCTTTAGAGTTTTCCTCTGGAATAAACTTTTTACCCAGGATCTCCAAAACCTGACAGAAGCAAAAGAGGAAGAGAAAGGAGAAGACGGTAGAGAGGGGAAAGTTAGCGTCCTGGCTTCTTTTAAGATCCTAGTTGCAGGGAAAGCTCGTGACCACACACACCTTCAAAACCGTATCTAGAGGGTTTCCTGAGTCTGGTCGGACAACCAGTGGGGCATCTGCACTGCGCGTCTCTATCAGCCCCCGCAGGTCCTCTCCCCAGATCTTCTCACAGGCGTTGTAGATGTCGTAGCTGTCGCTGACTATGGACACCGGCACGCTGGGAAACTGCTTGACGATGTGCTCAAAGGCGTCTTTTTCATGGTCCTTCCCCCACGCCGTGATGGTACTGCAGAGACAACGGCAGAGAAATGATCGCTTTATGTCCTAAAACAACCATTTCTCTTCCCATGTGGGTGACCAAAATTCTTAATACTAACATAATGTGGACAACTTTTGTGGCTGGTTTGAGTGTTGTGTTTTTACATGAATAAATTAAAACAAACTCTTCATTAACTCTTGGAAAAGAGACCTTGTCCCTTTAAAGAAAAAAGTAAATTCCCATTCACACTTATGACCAAGGGATTGATGATTTATATGAAAAGGTTGAGGTTTCGGTTACAAGGACCTCAACCCATAAAGTGACATAGTGCTTAAATACAGCCTAAAATTACATGATAAGGCTCAGACAAATAAAAATAATCAAATATTTAAGCAGAAAAGGGGCAGGACCAGCTCTTAACAATCCCACTAAACAGCACGAGGCACAAGAAGACCATCAGTATGTAAAACACTTCATACAATAACAAAAAACCCCTTCTCTCTCATTCAGTGATCCAACTTCTCACATTTCTTTCAAAACAGAGAAAGGGAAATGAGTGGTTCAGCAGAAAGAAACTGGATAGGCAGGGGAAAACTGAAGTACAACGAAAGAGTTAAAGTAAAAACACTGCACACAGCTAGAACTCCAGTCATCTCTTTGGCAAAAAGACTCTGGGAGCAAAAGAGAAATTGAACAAGAGGAGCAACAAAGGTTAAAAGGTAAAAAATGTTGCCACAAAATTAAGAGCAGAGCAGTCACAAGACTTTCATCAAATAATAATAATGCCACAGATCACCCAGAAGAGGGCAGTGTACTCCAGCTTTTAGCCTTGAATGAAACCAGTAGAAGCCACATTAGACAGCAGATGTTTTACTGTTTCATTCCAGGATTTGTTGTTCTTAATTGCAATTCTCTGCTAGGTAGTTTGTTGATTGGTTAGAAGGAAGAAGGCAATAATAACTGCGGTCTAACAGGCCTGAAATGAACTTTCCTCCTCAGTGTCCCACAACTGTCCCAAATTCTACTTTAAATTGTCCCAGACTTAACAACCTTTGTCCCTATTTGAAAATCATTTTCTACATAATAAATATATTTTAAAAACTTTGTTTCAGTAACTTGCGTCACTTCATTGACTCACTCTGGTCTGACATGGAAGTTCTGCTAAATAAATCAATGAAATCACTCTACACCACAATCAGTGTCATTATTATTATCCCAGGTGTTATTTTTATTGTCTCCAGGACAACGGGACATCCTTAATTTTGAGTTCTGGTTGGGCCAATGAAAGCGAAAATGCAAGTCCCACATACAGGTGCAACATATGCTGGTACAGTATTTAATCTTTTTGGCATCTACAAAAAGAAAACTAAAGCAAACTACAAATCTGGCTATGAAGTCAGTTTCTGAGATACAGATTTGCGCCACCCCCTCAATACAATGAAGGCACCTGGAAAGTTGGGTCCTGGTTACTTTGGAAATACTATCTATGAAAGAATTGTGAAAGCTGTTCAGTGTGCACACGCAGAGTAAACCTGAGCTACTTGGCAGTCCATCAAGATTTAAAAAAACAAACAAAGAGAGATGTTTGAACAAACAACACAGCAAACTTGTTCTAAACAGTACTTGAGTCAGTGGCAGATCTGATCAAACTGTTAATTTTTTTATTTTAATGTAAAGTTTCTGCACTCCTATTTAGTAAAAACCTTTTTCTTCACAGGTCATTTCTGTTACATTTAAAGTGTACAGTAAATAGAGGGGGGACACTTAAAAGTTTTGCTCTGAAGGTGACACGCCTCTGCTCTAAAACACCCACCCATCCCTTTCCGTTTTACATCAAAATCAAAGTGGAATTTCACCGAGACTCCTCCCTCTGAGGTAGAAACCAAACAGGAGGGGGCCATTACATAAGAGTTACCATGACAACCACTGCCACCATCCCACAATGCACTGGTGCGAGGAAGAAGGGTGCGCTGGAGCAGCAGTAACTGCCCTGGTGGCAAGGAAGAAGTGACTGCATGTGCATGAGAGCGAAACAGAAATGGATCAGTGCCATAAAACAACAGCAGAGACATGTGAAGGACATGTGCAGGACATGTGCGTCAGGGCGGCAGCCAATCAAAACCTTCACCTCCGAGCCAATCACAGTCCCATTCACAAACTGAGGAAGATGAACCGGATAATTAGTGTGAGGGTGACCATCAGGGGAGCAGATTAACACCAACCGAATGATGCCAAATGATGAGTAAATTTTCACTCTGGCTGATAAATTTGTGTTGTTGGCAGGTAACCAACTAACTGTTATTTCAAACGAGTTTTTCTGTTTTGAAAATCAATTTGTCTTGTGGGTGAAAAAGTTTGCTTGCAGACCTGGCTCTCAGCCAAAATGTGGACTATCTCACCAAAGGCAGCACTGGAGATGAATAGCGACGTGCCCACTGTGCCCCTGTGCTTTCTGGGAATATGTGAATACACGGCTTATGCTGATAATTAACATTGTGTGCAGGAATTCAGCAGCCTCCAGGGGCCGAATGTTATGCTTTAAGGTTTCCGAGGACCTTGCTCATCCCTTAAAGGGAGTGTTGAACATGCTGGCAGACACCCATCATAACTTGAAGGTCTTACTGGTGTAATCATTAAGGTGGGTGGTGGACTACTGCCCTACATTACAATGGAAACAGTGCCACAAAACCCTGTGGAAAAGCCAGGAAACACTAAGAAATGTAGGCTAAACAGAGAGATATCCTATTCCTAAGCAGGCACAAAGCTTCAATAAACAACTGAATAAATAAAACGCTGAGAAAAGTGTGTGTGTATACCTGTGCTCTGCAGCAGGCACTGAGAAGCCCGGCACAGGGTCCTTGGTGCCGTAGTACTTCTTAATGACTCCGATGCCAGCCACCGTGTCCGTGCCCTTGAAGTTGACCAGATGGGCGGAGGCCCCGATGCCCGCAGTCTGCAAACAGGAGGAGGAGACGGTTTATGGGAGCTAAAGGGCAAAGACATCCTGTTATAAAACAACCCTTCAGAACAGTTTTGTTGTAATTCAGCTTTTTATTTCTGCATTTTTTCACTTTACACTAGGCTTGCCATGGTAGTAGGTGTTACTGGTGTTACACCGTGTCCAAGCATAGACTGATAACTATACTTGCCCACCGCCCCCACCATCTAAGCGTGTTATATCAATACAGTTAGAAACTGAGAATGTATGCTCTGAATTGTAGCAGCAGAGTCACAGCACAGTTGCAGCAGTCAGATTTCAAAGATAACACTGCAGGCTAATCACAGCCGGACTTGAGGTTGCTTAACAACTGACAATGGTTGTACAGACTGTCCCAGTATCGCCAACAGTCACAGACATAAAAGTGAGTATTCTGTTGTTCCATGTTTTATATTAGCTGGTGCTTAGGCATAAAAACTAAGCCTACCTTAACCAATTTAGCCTTGATAACATGCTCACATTACAACTACCATGTTCTTAAGGTTGGAGTTGCTTTACAGCTCGTCTGTGGACATCAGCTACAGTTGCTTGGGTCAGTGTAGGGGATGTTTGATAGACCTGCCGATGCAAAAGTTAATAATGAACCAGCCCTCTAAGCATTCGTTTTGTTCAAAGGGGAAGATCTAAAGAGGTAACATCAAAGATCAGAGTAAGCCCTCAGATCTTCTCTTTTTTTTTCCCTTTTTTTTTTTTGAATATTAACCAGTGGGGAAACTTCCTCTCCGTGGGATCCCTTTTACACCTTAATTTAAGGCCTGATAAAGTACACAGATCATCATTTGTTTTCAGCAACACTCAAAATAATCCCAATTTACAGTCTACTTGCTGGCTTTTTCCAGAGCTTTCACTCATGACACGCCACGTGATGTGGTCAAAAGCTCCAGGGAAAGCAAGTAATTGGACCTTGAGTTGGGAGTGATTTGTCAAACTTCAGTTTCCACTGTAAATTTATTTTGTTTTCAATGCATTTGTCAATTTGCTTAAAAATAAATGGGTAGTATGAGTGAGCATACAACATAGGGATATTTAATATTGCAGCATCACAGTTCAAGTCATCATTTTAATTTGTTTTTTATACGGCTGTATTATTGCCTTGAGTTTTTCATATTGTTAAATCCCTCGTATAGTAAAGTATAGTATAGTGTAGTAATATAGTAAAGTATACAGTACCTCTTGTGAGGAGACGCCCCTGTAGCCAAAGTCATGCAGTTTGTACTCCAGTCGCTCCAGGTTCCCAGAGGTCTCCAGGAGGTACTTGGCGAGGATCTTCTTCTGCTCTCTGGAGTTGGTTGCCACAGTGATGGGGTACCAGATCTGAACCAGAATGGTCTGATGAAGGGAAGGAAGAAGGACAGTTCAGTTCAGTTCACTGGATCTTTATTACCATTTTAGGGCGTTTCTAATTTCCCACCTGCACCTTCCCACCATGATTAAAAACATCTCTCAGCTCTTAGAAAGAAAAAAAAATCCACATGTGAGCAAACAGCAAAGTTGCAGCACAGTGTTTTTTTTTTCCAGCATTGAACAAACCAGCGGATGTCCCATTCTGCTTTCCCAGTATTCAACTGGTACTAAAACCCCAAACTAACAAGCTCAGGGGGGATCAAATAGGGCTGCTTATTCACACAAGACAAACTCTGGGAAAAATACATTCCTCGATGCCTCGTGTCAACTCTGGAACAGAGTCACTCATTTCAATATGAAAACAAGTGGCTTATCTGTACCCTCCACCACCTGGGAAACTTTATGAATACACACTTTCTATCAACATAAATGTACAGCGCGTGTGCTTGAAAGTCTGTTCGTCTATGCTTCTCTACATGAATCCATTTCTAAGCAAATACATAAGGTACCTCAACATTAAAAAAGCGGCTCATTTTCATGACTTTTACAAAAATCATGCGAAAGTGATGTCAAAACCATGTCAAAGTTGTTTCAAAATTTTGTGTAGTGTAAAACTCATGTCCAAGTAGTGTCATAATACTGTGAAAGTATTCTTGAAATCATGAGTAGTTAAAATCATGTTGAAGTTGAGTGAAACTCATGTGAAAGTAGAGTCAAAATAATGTCAGAATAGAGTAAAAAAGTGGGGAAAGTAGAGTCAATATAGTGTCAGAGTAGAGTCAATGTGAAAACAGTGCCACACTCACGTCAAAGTAGAGCCCAAATTGTGAAAGTTGATTAAAAATCACGTGAAAGTTGTCAAGATATAATCAAGGGGGATTACGTATAGCACCCTTACACCCTTCACTTCCATTCCTAGAAGGAGAACTAATATGGTGACCACTGAGTCATACTACCACACAAAGCTGATATTAGTATGTAATTATTACACGCTGTGTTTGCAGCATTTCACAATTTATATGAAGCTGTGTGTGTAAATAGGAATGACAGCTAAGTACATGCGCGTCACACTTCATTAGCCGCAGATAAAGACAGCGAGCGTGACAAAAAACATTAAAAAACACCAGGATGTACAGCTGTCTCCCCTCCCACACCCGTGCATTTGCGGGATTGTTGGGAAACAATTCTCAACTCTGTGAACTTTCACTTCTGATTTGTCACCCGACTTTGCCTTCTAATACTACGCAGTGTGTCTTCTCACCCTACAACCCTCAGCACAGAGTCACATGCCTCATTAGACTAATCATAATCTAAACCATAATATGGTCTCATGTGACTGCCAGAGCAGGGCTAATGTCCACGCACATGCACACAGGTCATGTGCCCTCAGCCTTATCTGAATGTTGACCTTTTCATTAAGAATCATTATATAATATTACAATACAATTTGATGTAGATAAATGCACTCAAATATAGCATAATAATTTGATGTAGTTCTTTTTTTCTCCAGAAGTCTGTTTTCTTATCATGACCTGAAATTATATATATATAAAAAAAAGTCAAACTGTGCATTTGTGTTCAATCAAATATCCTCCCTGAGTTAAGATGATTGTGACGTTTACACAAAGTTAAATACAGCATGTAATCATCGTGTGACTGTTTTTTCGGGGATAATGTCCCCTAATGGGGCAGCGGTACGGTAAAAACAACACTCAGAAGGAATGTTTGCACACACACTCAGGCACACACAAACACACGCGCGTGCCAACATAACTTCTCGGTCAACGTCCCAGAACAAAATGGCGGGAGATAAGGAAAGCGAGAGGGTGGTGAGAATGAGGAAGGTAGGAGAAAAAACTAAAAGCAAAACATGCAAGAAAGACGTGTTTTTGCTGATATGTCGATTTCTGTCTAAGTACAAAGAGAGCAATGACATAAATAAATAAAATTCTCTGTATGTGTGCCAATAAAGCTGATTCTATTAAAAAAAAAAAAAAAAAGAGAGAGAGAGAGAGAGAGAGAGAGAGAGAGAGAGAGCATGATGTGACAGAGAGACGAAAATGATGGACAGGAAAAGAAGACAGGACAGACAGAGTGAAGGGGAGGCAGAGAACAAGACCAAGGACACCAGGGTGAATGCTGTGGCTAATTTTACATCAGCCATGAAGAATGACTGTGTGTGTGTGTGTTCGTGTGTGTGTGTTCATGCATGTATTTATATCAGCCGTAGAGACTAAGTGTGTTGTATCCAAATTTATCAGCACAGAGAGTGTGTTGTGACTGTGCTCTTGGCTGTGGGTGACCTCTGTCCAAGCACTCCTTTAAATGGCAGAATTTGTCATTAGAGTTGAGTATGTGTGCATCAAGTTACAGACCCTATTTCTGTTGCTTAAAATTATGACTTTTGTGGGCGGAGTTTAGGTGGAGGCAAAACAATTTCCTAAACACGTTAGCTAACACTAGCTAAGAAGTTTTGTTGTCTTGTTTCTTTGACGATGGCTGAAGAAAATGCAGGTTCTTCTGAATATGTACAGTAACTCTCTCTCTCTCCAGTGAGTTATACTAAGTTCACATTAACCAATGGGAGCAGACTGGCTCACCTTGGGTTGGGAAATTGGATGAATAAATCAGTGACTGAGTCTGACTTCATAACTAGGGTGAGAGCTGCTCCGCAGTATGCTCAGTGGCACAGTACACACCCACTGAGCCAAAGGACGGGTGAGAGGCCTGTAGAGCCAGAATATTTTCAAATCTAACTGTGTGAATTACAGATTTATTTTGACCAAAGCAGTTGGTGATTGTTATAACAGAGGAAAGACTGGACAGGATGGTTTTTGCGAGTTTGATTTTGTCTGTCTGTTTAAAGAGTTTAAATTGAGTGAGTTTTACAGAGTTAACAAACCACTTACAGCTCATCTGAGTTTGGTAAAAGAGAGAAAAGTGAATTCAGAAGGTGATCGATTGTGTATTTTTATGTTTAATAAGGAAAATAGGTGCGAGAATATTTCCTTTCTTGACATTTTGTGAGGTCATTTTGTTTTCTTCTTCTTCTTCTTCATTGGGATCCCCATTAGTTTCAACAAAATGGCCACTAGTCTTGCCAAAAGGTAAAACATAAATAGATAGAATATAATAGAACCAAAAAACAAAACTGTCACAAACACACCGCACCCAGAAAATAAATAAATTAAACTAAAAGGTTCCAGAACGGCAATAACAAAATTTACATGTGATTCATCAGTTTTTGTTATAGTGACTTTTTGAAGGAATATCTGTCATTGATCTTTTTTTTTGTGACTGGCAGTGCAGCTGGCATACAATAAAACTTCAATTTTGAGCCATTACTGCTCCCATTCTGGCACCAAGAACACAGCAAGATGACATTTTCATTTGGTTATGCGTTTTGCCTCCAGCAACAACACTGTGACGCAATCATGACGTTCAAACTAAAAGGGTCTATATATCCAAATTTAGTCAACATTTAGGAGATACTGGACTTGCAGAACCTGCTTCAGTAAAAACATAAACTTCTACCCAATCAAACGCGGATTTGTACTTACTTAAAAATGTGCCTGCAAGACTTTGACAAATGCCCCTTTGTACAGCTGGTCAAAAGCATTCTTTTCTCATCAATGGATAGAAACAAATTATGCAAGTTATTTCTGTTTAATCACATTGAAAGAAGTCTCTGCGTGAGTAATCTGTGGCAGAAGTCAAACACGATATTTATGAAAGGGGCCGGCATTGAAAAAGAGAGGCAGAGGGGAGCGTGAGTCAAAGAGAGCAGTCAGAGAGAGGGAGAGCCAGATAAGAGCGGAGATATTGCTCACGGTAAATGAATTTAGTTCTGCCGAGTCATTGCGGACAGTCTGTTCATGCAGCATTAAGTTCATGAGATCTTCCTCATCTCGGGGAGGACACACAGAGCGCATTAGCTCAACATAATAAACGCGGCGCTGAGGACGCAGCATTAAACATCAGAGTGTCTTGCCTCAGCTCACAAAAATCTGTTTTACTTCTGCTGGAATTTTTGTCACAAAAAGCATACAGATACGGTTTGTGAGCTTATATTCAACGTTGTCATCTCATTTCTCCACACAAAACCTACCATATAAAAATGATGATGAAAAGAATGGTTTGACATTTTGGAAAATATGCTCTCTGGCTTTCTACTGAAATAAACAAAAAAATGGCTTGCACACTGCAGGGCTCCAGTTTCCACTTTTTTAATACACCAAAGTAGTAACGTTACAAGGAACACTGCTCATCATCTCTTTTTTTTTAAATTTATTTAACTATTTGCTCACTTTTGCTTCAGCACCTGCCTTTCTCTGGTTCAGATGTACATGCATACTCCTGCATTACATGCCGATACAGATAATTACTGGATTATCATGGTTGATACCAATAAGATGACTGATAATTTCACATTTTTGTATTTCACAAAAGAAGTTCATATAACCTGTAGTTCATGCACACCTGAGAGTTAGGGTTAGGTCTGTCAGCTGTTTCTACCTGTTTCTGGTCTTTATGCTAAGCTAAGCTAAGCTCTATTTAACGCACAGACACAAAAGTGGTATCAATTCTCATTTAATTCTTGGCAAGAGAGTGAATAAGCATACTATTCCTTTTAACTACTCCTTTAATCTATTCCTTTAATCCTGGATGTTAAAGTAACTAGCAACTAGGTAGCAACGGTTACCTTGAATAAATTACGCATTTCTCTGTGAACATTGTTCTAAGTATACAACTCAAACAAATATATAACATATGCGAAAATACGTATAAGAGCTTTAAGGAACAAATCATCCATATTGCAGCCCACAAACATGAAACACAGTTCTTATTCGGTGTTTGTGTCAGGAACATCAGAACAGGACTACAACACCCGTCATGTTATTACCTACAATAAAGCAGCTACTGTATTTAAAGTAATCCTTGACAGATGAACCCAGCGGCCCTTACACTCTGACACAGCCTTAAACTAAATTAAAATGTAAAGTGAATAAAGCTGACAAACATTCTTTAAACTGTTCAGAATAATTTCAAAGATGTGATGCGTCAGGGAACAGAACATCGTTCAGGGCAAGAGGTTGCTTTAGGACTTGAAATGTTTTGTCGACCACAAAAACACCAAACAAGGATTTTTCTAGCACCTGACTCTCTGATCTTGCACTTTTCAGCCAGCCTGCGAATGACTTTGCTGCATCTCTGAGCAGTGATTAAGCAATAAGCCCCGACACAACTATAATTCAGTGAGATTTAAAGAGAGATAAGAGGTGTCGTTGGGCAGGCTGCCAAGCATAATAGTTTATTGCCTTTATGAAACTGTTAACTCTACACTCCAATTAAAAGGGCATGAATGTTACTAATATACCTTTATTTCATATTTAATCAATACTCAAATAAAGCTAACCATTAAATCTTACCGATATGCCTAGCAATGTAGTTTTCATAGCAATAAGAGAAGCACATTAACATTTAAACTGTTATATGAGGGCATGGGGTGAGACATTTAAATGGCTTTTAACTTGCTAATCCAGAGCTGAAGATGGTGGCTCCTACATTTGCCACAATGCTACCAACAGCATCTCTTACAAACCTATTCCAAAAAAGCTGGGACGCTGTGTAAATCCTTTTTAAATCCTTCAAAAACACCTGTTTGGAACATTTCACAGGTAAACAGGTTAATTGGTAACAGGTGACAGTATCATAATTGGATATGAAAGGCTCAGTTGTTCAAAGCCAGCATCTGTGATGGCGTGGGGGTGTGTAAATGCATATGGCATCATGGGTAACTTACATTACATCTGTGTAGGCCCCGTTAATGCTTAAAGGTACATACAGGATTTGGAGCAACATACGCTGCCATTCGGACATCATCATTTTTTTAGGGACGTCCCTGCTTATTTTGGTGAGATGATGCCAGGACACATTCTGCAACAGTGTGGAGTTTGATTACTAGACTGGCCGTTCTGCAGTCCAGACCTGTCTCCCCATTGAAAATGTGTGGTGCATTATGAAGCGAAAAATATTGGCAACAGAGACCTCGGACTGTTGAGCAACTGAAGTCTTGCATGAAGCAAGAATGAAATTCACTTTCAAATGAATGAATGAAAGAATGAAAATGAATGACCTTTCAAAACATCAAAATTAGTTTCCTCAGCTCCCAAATGCTTACTGAGGGTTGTTAAAAGACAAGGTGATGTAACAGTGGTACACATGTCCCCGTCCCAACTTTTTTGAAATGTACTGAAGGCATCAAACTCCAAGAGAGTGTATACATACAAAAAAATAAAAGTTTATCACTTTGAACATTAAATATCTTGTCTTTGTACTGTATTCAATTGAATATACCATGTTTTTAATTACGTTTTTACACAGTGTCCCAACTTTTTTTGAATTGGGGTTTCTCGTCAAAACCCTCCCTGCCTGACATGCTTTAATTGAACAATACACTTATGTCATGTCAGGACACACAGGAATTGACCCCGCTCTCCAAAGCCCGGAGGACAAACAAAACAAACATACCTCCACCCAGTTGGTGAGCCAGTAGCATTCAGGGTCTGTGCTCTCCACTGTGAACAAAACATTGCCCCGGGGAATGACACTCCCCTCTGGTACTGCCTTGATTTCAATAGGCAGGTGTCCATTGTATTTCTGTAAACACAAAGACATACAAATATCTCACTCAGAGTCAGATTTACACTGTGGAAGTTTTATGACCTGAAAAAGAAGATGAAAGTGACACACATTTGGAGGCAGTACAGTTTGTGGTGAGATTCGACCTTCAGACAGATGCTTCACACCTGGGTGTAATGTGGAAAGGCGGTGAGATTATGCAAAATACATGCAGACAGAATTCCTGCATTTTAAACCTGATCTGAAGCAGATTTTTCCATGTATGTGTTGCATTTCAGACTGAAAAGGTGTGCATTGGATGAAAGATACTGAACCTACAAACAGCAGATCATAGACTATAATATGATACATACCACTATCAAAAGTGAGCAACATTTGTATGCTAGATGTGGGCTTTGTGTGTGTTGGCTTGTATCAACATTATCAACATAAAAAAAGAGAAGTGAGTTCCAAAAAAAATGCTGCCAGATTGAGACCTGATTAAGCAGGAGATGATGAAAAGAAAACTGACTGTAAATGAGGGTTTATCAACATTTCATCACACTCGAGAATATACTTGTCAGTGTAGAGCGCTGTGCTCTCTCCAAGGTGCTGAAACAGGAACTCTCGATCACAGCAAACATTGTGTGCACATTTTCCTGGATATATAAATTAGCTGTGATTCATTTGTAGTTTAGGAATATACACTGTGCCAACATTATCAGGTAAGCACAACGTTTCTTATGTATATGCCTTAGCCTTCTAACAGGTGTGTGAATGGACCTGGATATGAAGTGTCCGTAGTGTAAAATAACATACCCCAACGCAAGTTTGGAAAGCGATAAGGCGGAGCCCACTTCTCCATTTATAGCTTATATTTTACCCGCATTGTTTATTGACCTGGATTTGAAACGTCCAGATTGCAAGCTTGGTGTATAGACATTTTGTGTGTTTACCAGAAACACACTCTATGTTCTAAGTGTGTGTGTGTGTGTACATGCCTGTGATAATAGAGACACCACCCTCAGAATGTTTCACATGTAAACAAAGTGTACTGGCATCTGTGTTTATGCACACCTGCATACCTGCTGTAGTTCCAACTTCCTTGAAAACAGTCTCTGGAAACCTCATGAAACCAATACTTACAGATGTGCATAAAAATAGTTTTGTACAACTGCAAAGTATCACCTAATAAGGGGTTTTCTGGGCATTTTCAACAGTCTCTTACCTCCAAGATGTAAGTCCACCCTTTCTCATTAAAAACATCATCCTGGAAGTGTTCTCTGTATACCTCCTTTGCCTCCTGGATCTTCTCTGGAGTCACTACCTTTCCTGGAGAGGTGGAGTGGGAGGAGGGCAAGGGAGGGGAAAAAAAGAAGCACAAGGAGGTACAATAAGAGATGTTAGAGAAACTCACAGTGATAAAGAGAAAGCACTGGAATGCTACTCTACTGTCCGCTGTTGTAATTCAGTTAGAAGCATCCCGTGCACACTGACAAGGCGTCTTTGTTCACACACACACACACACACACCAACCACTTCCTTAGCCTCAAGTCAAGTTTTGGACCTGAAAAACGGTTGTACACAACAACAGGAACAGATCTGTAGAAATGCAGAAATGCAGGATATCCTGATATTTCACAAATTAAAATGCCACTTTGGGAAATACACTCAACACTTTTTGCAATGAGTCACTAAGATTGATATCACTCTCATGTCTGTGTGGTTTATATGAAGCTACCACCAACAGCTAGTTAGCTAAGCTTAGCACAAAACTTGAAAACAGCTAGCCTGGCTCTGTCAAAAGGTAAAAGAATCTGCTTACCACACCTCTAAAGAATTGTCACACAGGGGGATGTGTGTGGGATTAATTCTTGTGAAGTGTAGTGACTTCCTGGAGACTCTGTTGGTTGCCTGACAACTTCAATGTGATGACAAGACTGGAGGAAGTCAGGCTGTATTCAGACCAAACCAGGCATTTCAACGGAAATGCCAAATATCTCATTCATTTTGAAAGGGGGTGGTGCATTGTTTCTGCATCGGTGGGGACGGGAGGCCACAGTGGATTAGGGCTGCATCTATCGATTATTTTCATCATTGATTAAGCTGTCGATTATTTTCTCAATTAATCGATTAGTGGTGTGGTCTGTAAAATGTCAGAAAATGGTGAAAAATGTTGATCACTGTTTTCCAAATGTCTTGTTTTGTCCAAAATGCAAAGATATTCACTGTAAATTACATATTACTGTCACAGAGGACTAAATAAACCAGAAAATATTCAGATTTAAGAAGTTTAAATCAGAGGATTTTGCCATTTTTATCTTTAAAAAAAACAAAAACATGATTAATTGATTATCAAAAAAGTTGGCGATTAATTTGGCGATTTAATGATTGATTAATAACTGATTAATTGTTGCAGCTCTACAGTGGATGCTGAAAAACAAAACAAAAACAAAATAGAAGAAGCAAATAAACAAACAAAAGCCCTGCAGCAAGAAAGTTAAGAAAAACAAAGTCAACTTTTGGAGAACACAACCCACTGTCTAACTGCGGTGGCCGATCATGTAAGCCGGCGATCAGTCTGCTCAACAGAAGTCTGAAATGTTTCTGAACGTTTCTGGGTGCTATTCAGACAGAGTTCATGGAGCAAACCACGGCCGGGACTAAAGATTATTTTCATCATTGATTACTCTTTTGATTATTTTTCTTGATTATTCAATTAGTTGTTTGGATTATAAAATATCAGAAAATGGTGAGAAATAGTGATCAGTGTTTCCAAAAGCCCAAGGTGACGTCCCCAAATGTCATGTTTTGCTTTAAACAAGACTTCAACCAAGCAGTAAATGAGCTGCTCTTGAGCCAGATCTCTGCACTTGCCTGTAAATAACTTACAGAAACAATTTTAACACACTACTTCTAGAAGAAGCTATTTTTTTGATGACAGAGGAGATGGCGCATTAGCCCATACACCATATTGCGACACACTTGTGGGGTGTGCTCTGATAAATTATGAAAATTCAGATTATTGGGCCTGTAGAAACCCTTGTAACTCCTTGCAAAACTACAAATTTTAAGTGCAAACTGCTTTTATATTTGTGTCGTTGTGTATACTGTTTTCTGTGCGATTTAAACAAACAGGACATACCACATACCACATTAATCACTGAGCTTTAAAGGTGCTGGTAGGCAGATTTTGTACCTTTGGACAGAGCCAGGCTAGCCCCCACCCCTTTCCAGTCTTTGTGCTAACTAAGCTAAATTAAGCTAACTGTCAGCTTTATATTTACCACACAGACAAGAGAGTGGTACTCATTTTGTCAACTAAATTTTGGCGAGAAACCATCCCTCTGACTTTGATTTGTTTTGGTGAGAAAGTTTTTACATTGTGTTTAAATAAAATGTCATTAACATCGCTCACTAAAAGGCTGTATTCTCAGAGCTAAACCACTCCTTTGTTTTCACTGAAATACTTTTGTGGAGAAGGAAAAAACAGAAAAAAATGTTCCCCTTTAACATAAGACTATCCAGTTAAAACTCCTAATGGCCACGTTCCTGTTATACCTTCCTTAATATGGCGGTTTGGGTAAACAGAGGTTCTGCTTTCATTTTCATTTTGACTCTGAACCACTCCCTCGATGAAAGTAAAGTTGGAGAGGATTAAAATGTCGCTCTGTGACTCAGTCTATAAGAATCATGATGATGCACACTTTTGGTTTCGTTAGTTGGAGGATCAGGGATGCATCTCTAATGGCTGGCCTAATCACTGAGCTCGGGGGGACGCTCTGCGCAGACAGCTGGCCTTTCTCCCTCAGACGGTGAAAGAGCAGCTGTGCTTTTGTCTTCTCTCTCTCTGTTCTCCGTGGCTCTCTGTGTCCCCCGCACCTCTGCTAACTGCACCATGAAATCCTCTTAAGAGACAGGAGGGAGATGCATTCTTTCTCTTGATTCCTTCTCTTTCTGTCCCTCACTCGTGTCCCTCAGGATCGCACTCACTAACTTCACATCCACCTTTACAAACTTGAGTTAATTGACAGCATGGAACATACACAGTATTGTGTGCATTAAACTTTGCCTTACTTTTTTCTTCTTAACCTGTTGGCTTTGTGCTGTGCTCCATACAGTCTAATCAACATGAAGCACATTGTAACCTTGTTGTTTTTTAAATGAGTAAAAAAAAGACTGTTGCTGTGGGCCACAATAGCAAACACCTGCCCTGCCGAAGTGTCCTTGAGCAATATACTGAATCTTGAGTAGCTCCAGACATGCCGTTCTGCAGCTGACCCTGCACTACTCGGACCTTGTCCTGGGGGGGGGATAAAATGCTCCCACAGGGGCCAATAACGCATCACAAAAGGCTTTTGGTATGTGCCGATTGCAGACCGGACAACAGTAGAACAGTGTGCCGGGCAGCTCTGAGTGAACGAGGGTGAAAACTTGACGTGCACAGTTGACTTCAACAAATGAAAGTAAAAATAAGTCAATACCTGGGTTGTTTAATCCAAGTACAGGGATGTCACCCTTATTTAATTTGTTAAAGTTGACTGGAAACACTTTTGTATACACACAGACACCCTGGACAATCATTAATAGAGGAGGTGGCTTCATCAGGCCAAACCTGCAGAGTCATTCAGTTTGGCAACTCTGTGAAGCTCCTACTGGGTTAGAGGTGGACACCTCAGTGTCTCGCTCAAAGGAACTTTTATCCAGTTGATTACACAATGTAAAACAGGGGCCCCTTTAGAGATGCATGATTCAAATGTAAATGCAAATGTAAATGATCTATAAATAAAGATGGACGATGCATTTCCATTTCCTCCCACTGTAAATAATGAAGCCAAAATATTCTGGATAAAAGTGCTGCCATCTTTCACTGGAGATGTCATTTGGTCATTTTAAGCAGTAGTGATCAGGGTTGGAGCAACAGTACTGAGTTCCCGCCCATCACCCCCAGGGCAGAGCTGTCAATCATTGCATGAAACCCCCTTTTTATAACATAAAAAAAACCAAAACAACTAATTAAAACCAAACCCATCAGAAAAATGATCACTTGAACACACATCAGTGTGATAAAAAATAGCTGAAATGACAGAAACCTTCTCTGGAAAAAATTATTTGACATTAATTTTGATGTTTTAATTTGGCCCATGTCCCCTTTGTTAACATACAGGGGGCAGGATTTAGGGTTGGGTGATATCTACCCAATCGGCACTGTCCCAAAACAAAAATTGGCTTGCTCACCACCACTTCCCACTATTAACCTGATGGCAACCTCCAACTATCTCCAGATATCCATAGCTTAGACTTGTTCAGCCTCTGAAGGTTGAAACAAAGTTAGCCGGCTACCTATACTGTAGGAACTCTATGGGGACACACTACCTCAAAGACATAAGACTTTTAAATGACAATGTTACAGTGGTCGATGGCATCAACCATTGGCCCAACCATAGCGGGATTTATGACCTATACTGCAGCCAGCGACCACGGGTCCATCAAAATGTTTTCTCTTCAGTTTTGTTGTTATTTTTATTTATGTCAAAGGTCTGGACTTACCTTTTAGGTATTTGTGGAGGATGTACTGTAGACCATAGAAGACAGTTTTGTCATATTTGACTTTTCTGCTCTTGGTGGGATCTGTCCTCTTCTCACGACACTCGAAGTAGGAGTACACTTTACTCGTGTTGGGGGGGTACTGTTTGTAATGTGTTACCTGCACAGACAGGACAAGAGACAAGTTAGGATGGCCATTTAATAAAACATGAATACATTACACATAAACTAACAGTATAACTGAAGCTAATATTAAACAGTCCTCACACACACAACACATTGTATTATGAGAGGATTTATCTGGACCCACTTTTAAATGTCTAAAGCTCAGACCAAGTGAAAAGGTGCTGGCAGGAGGCCAATGCTTTAATGCCCCCAAACCCAAACTCCCACAACTTTGAGCAGCATGACTAATGAGAAAATTCATAATCATCGTTTGCTCTTACTGGACTGGTCTTTACTTCAGGGTATTAAAGGAAATGAGCTCTCTATGTCCACCAGGAGCCTCATTCATTAGGTGGTCAGGGGACTTAAAAGTGCATGTTTCATTCATGAGGTACAAATATTATACCAAACTACACGAACACAAGACACACACACACACACACACACCGTGTGGAACCCCCACCTTCCTACACACACCGGCACATGTGCAAGATAAAATCCCGAACAGGGTTTCAAATGCCTTGTTCAGACTGCAGTCAAATCAGATTTGTTTCTGAAATCAGATCTTTGAGACAGACAGTCTGCACTGTTATTCGCA
>JAJHUR010112342.1:6390-17770 GCA_027495735.1 Lutjanus campechanus | reverse complement strand
GTCTGAGCTAAGACCAGTCCTTAGCATTGACGTCAGGTCAGTTGCATCAGCCAGACTTAGGCCTGGTCTTAACTACGCCCGGTCTTATGAAGCCATGTCTCATGATGACACAGGACCAACTGATCATCAGAAAACTTTTTACAGCTCATCCAGGACAAACAGGAAACTTACAACCTACCTCTTCATCCTGGCTTTTGATTAAGAATGGTTTATAGACATTAACTTTATTAACTTTTATTTTATTCTAATTTACTTTATTGTAATCAACACTGTCTGTTATTATCAGTATTGTTTTGTTTTTATCCCTTTTATCAGTTTTATTTGTTTTTACTTTTTAAATCTATTTCATCTAGTTCTTAGCCTAGGTTTATTTCGGTTGTATTTTATTCATATTGCTTTTTATTTTATTGCATGTCATTGTAAATACTTTTATTTGTTTTTTACACTCTATTTCATCTATATCCTTTATTTCACTTTATGAAGGTCTGTTCTGTTAGGCACTTAATCGAAACAAACTGCATGAAAGGTGCTATACAAGTAAAGTTTTATTGATTGATTTACTGAAAAAGGTCTGGGCAATATATGTATACTACATCAGTGTTGTGATATGAGGCTACATATTGTCTTAAATTTGGGATTTTGTTATATCCTGTCATAAGTGTTGTCATTTCCTGGTTTTTAAGGCTGCATTACAGTAAAATGATGTAATTTTCTGAACTCAGCAGACTGTTCTTGCTGTTCAATTATTTGTCTTTAGTCACTATATCCACATTACACTGGTGATCTCATTATGTTAATATTTGTGAAAGCACCAAAAGCCATCCCTACAACACTGTTGATTATAGAGTTTGTTATTTTATAGATAATGTGTATATACAGTAAATATTATATATCACTGAATGGTCAAAAAGCCATATCACTCAGCCCTACAGTACCTCAAACTGATGGATGAGTCTGGTTTGATGGTTTTGTCACGCTGCATGCCAAATTTAGCCGAGTTTCAGTCTGAACTGAGCTGAAGCCTGCAGGCTGTGTCTATAGACTCAAACTGAAGCCATTTAAAACATGAAAGACTCAAACAGTGAGGGGATCACATGCTGAGTCACATGAGGAAATGAACAACTCCACTGCCCTCTCTGGGAATTTTCCACGCCTTTGGCCCGGAATTTCTTGAAACATCTTGTGTACCCTTGGCAAACACGGGACAATAAACAATCCGTACCTGCAGCGTGAATAACCAGCCCCAGAGTGGCAGTGATGCCAACGCTGCTCGTCTGGTCTGAAACGAGACACACTGTGGTGAGAAATAAAAAGATATTCTGCAAAGTAAAGCTGGTGTGGGAGTTCTGCCGACTTGCCACGTGTGGAGAAGTAACCTCCGATCTGATCTACCACGAACATGAGGGTGAATCCGAAGGTTAAAGCCACCCCGATGAAGAACCGAGGTGGAGGGCCTCCCTCTGTGGAGGTTGCATTTTTTACACTGGCATTCAGGCTGGCTGGTACATCAGAGGAGGATGCTGCGGAAAGAGGATGAAGGACGGGAAGAGCTTTTGATCAAATCCACATAAAAGACAACAAGGCAGAGCGGCACACATTCAGACTGCTTTAATCCCCACGTGCTTCATCTCAAGAGGCAACAATCAACACAGGTGTCGGTTTGGTAGGTGGAGGATGAAGTGGATTATGTGTGATGCGCTGGGAACAGGGTTTCTGCACGTCTCAACAAGTTGAATTTAACACATTTTTAAGACATTTTTAGTTTATTAGATATCTGATGTAGGATTGTATGAAGTACTTATTGATACTCCCCAGTTTGGAGACGCAGAGAGGAGCTAAGCAATGTACTGCAGTGGACAGGGTCAGCAACGAAAGGTATTTTAGCCACTTAGAGAGGTCCACCTAAAATAAATCAATATCAGATTTAGCACGTGCTATAAATAAGAATATTTTTGCGGCTTTGTGTTGCTGTGAGACAGCTTTTTCTGATGGGAAACTGCTGTTATATAAGCCCGACACTGCTCTCTCCAAACCAACCAAACTCCATAGCCAAAATCAGCAATTTTACCTCACAGGACAGGGGAGCTGCTGGTCTACCGCCGCCTCAATCTGTTAGTTTGTTGGTGTTATTGTGTGACTTCAGTGAGTCCGAACTGTCTTCTTCAAACGCCAGAGTTACATAATAACACAAACAAAATTATCCAACCAAAGCAGCAGTAGACCAGCAACTCCTGTGTTCTGCAAGGTAAAATGACTGATTTCACTAATGGAGTTTGGTTGGTTTGCAGAGAGTGATATTGGGCTTATATAACGGCTAATTCACATCAGAAAAGGCTGTCTGCAGCATGATAAAGTGGTGATAAAATATTCCAAATATAGTGTACACTTAAACTGATGGAGTTATTTTAGGTTTGCCTAAAGTGGCTAAAACATGTTTTGTTGCTGACCTTCTCCATTACTGAGTAAATGTGGTCAATGAATGCATTTTGTGTGAAAACAATGAAAAGTGATTCATGATCTGATTTTATTCGGTAAGTAATATGTAATAAGCATGATAATGAACAGTGAGCAGGTCGTTATTGAGAAATAAACCCCCTCAGGATGATTCAATGCATCAGCCTGTCAGGGTTTATTTCACAATAACGACCAGCTCACTGTACATTATCCCTTACATAACGATATCCAAAATCTAAGACGATATCTCATCTCATATCACGATTTTAATGTAATATCGATCTATTTCTCAGTCCTGCCTCATAATCCAATCAATTATTAAGACTTATCAGAATCATATAAGACATTTTAAGTCACTTTAAGTCCAAAAATTCAGAACCCTGCAGGAAGAAAGCCAAGGAAATGAGCTGAACTGTAAATTGTTGTGTTTTCACGTCATTTTCGTCCAGTTTGTATACACCGCTCACCTCTCCATGACTCCTCCAGTAAGCCCACTCCCTCAGGGATGACTATGGCCAGGGCTGTCCCACACAGGAGTCCAGCTCCCAGGATGGAGACAAACTGCAGGCTCCTCTGGAGACAGACTTCATGATTTCAGCTGATTTCATCAACAGTGACTCATATAACAAACAAAACAGCTGGAGAGGTTTGTCAAACAACACAATCTACGGGTGTAAATCAGTATAACGCATTCCAATAAAGAGAAACTCAGATTAAAAAGGAAGTTTTGATGCCATTACTCAGTTCTGGCTGCATCATGACTAAATAACATGAGAATTATTTGGAAAACTTGTGAATAATAAATGATAAAAGAAACGAAACACACCTCAGAGAGTCTGAACAACAGCGGGATGAATCCAAGTAAAAAACAGCCTACAAACATCGCAACAGATATAAAAGTGATAGTCAACCCGCCGTCCATGACGACGACTTCTCTTCAGCAGCACTCCTGTCTCAGTCTGCAGACACGTTTTCACATTTTGACGTCTGAGCTTCTTCTCTCACGCTGGATTTCATTTGTCGGGTCGTGAGAGACTCAGTTCATTCTGTCTTTCTTTCCACGTCGCGTCTCTCCGCACCGCAGCAGCAGGAGCAGCAGGAGGAGGAGGAGGACGACGAGGAGGACGAGGAGGAGGACTTCCCTCCCCACCGAGCAGCAGCACCCAGTGTCGCACACTGAGAACTGCACCTCCCTCCAGCCCCAGTCCAGCAAACCCTACTGCTCCTCCTCCAAAATAAATATAGACTACATCAGTTTAACTACAGAGATGTTTTCTCTGATGAGATCTAACCCACAATATGTCAGTGGTTCCCAACCTCAGGGTCAGGGACCTCAAAAGAGGCCATAAGATTAATCTGAGGGGTCGCAAGACAGGAAGTAAGAAAAAAAAAGAGCATATTTCTGCTCCACTTTTTCAAACTTTCTTTCTGATGAATTTGGATACTTTTACTTCTTAAGGTCTCTAAAAACTAAAACAGAAAAAAGTTTCCTGATACACTGGAGCAAATATGAAAACATATAGAAGATATAGATCCTCACAAAAGTTTAATTTAAGCTCAAAGATTTCAATATGCTCTCTGATCAAATAAAAATGAAATATCTTCTGGGAGAAAACAGTATCATCACCATGGAAACCACATTTTTATGATTCTGTGTTCGTATGCTGTTAATATTGTTAAAATGTTGTTGGATTATTATTCTTTTCCTTTTTTATGTTACTTTTGACATTTTCTATTTACTGTATATTGTATGTATTGTGTATAATATGACATTTTGTTGCCAATAAAGCTGATTAAGTTGAAAAAAATCATATCAACCTCAAAACAATTATTAGGTGTTCATATGTCATGCATACCACATACTATTGTGTGTTCACACTGGAAAAGTGACTTAGATGAACGATTTTGAAAAAAATATCTAATTGTGATTATTTTGACTGATTGATGATATTAGAAGAATGTTTATTTTTTACATCATTGTTCTCATTTTCTTTTAAAACACATCATTATGGTGTGAATTTTGCAAGGATCTGTACCAAACAAAGATCCTTTCCTAAGTCTGTAAAAATATGATGTGAGAATGATGATGTGAGAGAAAATTGTATTATTTCATCTTTCAGTTTACAGTAACTTTGAGTGAATATACCAGGATAATTAAAAAGAAACTCTTATTGTCGAGACACTTGATTAAATACAGATTTATTGTTCAAAGAGCTGGGGGAGGGGGTACAGATATATACAGTATATATCTGTCGTACTGTTGTACAGACGGCCCTTTGGAAAGAAAAATAAAACAAGACGGTCAAACGCTGAGAACTGCTATTGTTACTCTTCCTATCTAGAAAAATGTAAAACTAAAATTAAGGGCAAAGCACACAAAAACACATTCTAATTGTGCACAGTTTTGAGACGCAGACACATTCTGAATACATCGGAGAAACAAGCTGAGAACTTCTATCAGAGAGCGCTTGGCTGTTTACAAAAACAACAATTCATTCATTTTCCAGTGGGTCCCCCCTGTCCACACAGACCTTATGAAGAAATAAAAAGGATCCTAGACTTGGAATTAGCAAAAGACTACCAATGGAAATCATTGCAACGGTCAGACTGACAAATAGAAGATCAAATGAAAAGCCATGACGTGGGACAGGACACCAGGAGGTTTTGTTACAGTATAAAACATACAATTTCTGGTTAGCGAGTGAACCGTCTTTTTTTGAAGCTGTTTAAATACAGCGATCTCTATTTCTTAAGCCACTTTTTTTTTAATCTCCCCAAAAAACGTGTTATCAACCTACATTCAGCGTTTTTAAGCACAAGCGCCGTTAAGACGAGAAGATCTCCCGCAGAGCTGGACAGTATTTATGTTATTTTTTGACAGGACACATTCAGAGATTTCAAGACATCTCAGAGGTATAAAAATGAAGAGGTATAAAATATAAAATCACCTTATCATGACTAGAAGAGCACCAGACAAACTCTATGGTGTACCATGATAATATACCCATATGTGGTGCCGATATACCCACAGACAAATTATGGATCATCACACCCACAGTGGGGAGGGCGGGGGGCGTGCCCTTCTCTGTCAATCATATAAGTGAGAGTAGGATTAGTGCACATTTCCCACAATGGTTCTCTGAGCAGCTGGATAATACAGATTTCATGTTATGGTCCAATGACAGTAACTGGTCCACAGTGACAGACTGTAGTGGTACTGTGTCTGCAGCACTTTGTCTTGTTTTTACCAACAGTCTCCTTTAGGTTTAATGGGGCAGCTCATAGTGTTGGAAGAAATAAACTGACGGAAACAAAGAAACTCGATGAATCCTGAGTAAGGTTGTAACTGCATGGGCACTGGTGTGTTTTCACATTATCATTTGTTACTTGAGTTATATTTTTGTCTTACTGACAGCTGAAACAAAAGCTGACCAGACCAGGGAGCATGTTTAACATTTAATCTGCGTGGAGTTTGCTGCAACAGAGGTCTAACAAAGCTAATAACTGGATCTGCAAATGGAACGTATAATTGTAGGGCCATACTCATAACAAGAAGACAAATAATGTGTATGTCTAGAGCTGCAGCTAACCAAGGGCAAGTATAATGCCATGTCAGGCTACTAAATCTGGCGACTCACCACGGAATTAAACTATTTTGATAATCGATTAATGGTAATTTTTTCATGCAAAAATTGAGAAAAAATGGCAGAAAATGCTGTTTTCAGCCTCTCAAATATGGAAATTTCTGCTTTGGACCCTTTATTATCATATTAAACTTAATATCTTTGGATTTTGGACTAACAAAACAAGACATTTAAAGACATCGCCTTGATCTTTGAAAGACTGGGATGGACAGTTTTCACTATTTTCTGACATTTTCTAGACCTTTTTTATTATTTTATAACTGCTAATAAATAAAAGAATTTCTATTGAAAAAGTAAAAACTGACTTCTGGAGGGGAGATTTCTAATCCAAAATACTAATGTTGAATCCCGAACTAATCTCCATTCATCGATTGATTATTTGTTCCATTAAATCTCAAAAAATTGTGAAAAATGTTTATAATTGTTTTCCAAAGCCTACAGTGACGTCCTCAAATGTCTTGTCTTGTCCACAACCCAAAGATATTCAGTTTACTGTCATAGAGGAGTAAAGAAACCAGAAATGATTCACATTTGAGAAATTGAAATCAGAGAATTTGGACTTGTTTTTCTTTAAAAAATTACTCAAAACAATTAATCAATTATCAAAATATCTGGCAATTAGTTTAATAGTTGAGAACTAGTCGACTAATCGTTGCAGCTCTAAATTTGTCTTCCATTTTGTTTTCAGTGGGGGAGGGGGCATCGTAGCATTTAGCTGCATAAAAACTAAGTTTGGAAAACGAGTACGATGACGCACAGTTCTGGACCTCATCCTCATCCACTGGTGTGACTCTCTTGAGTGGCTTCGCCTAAAATTTGATATGTTATCACCAAAATTGCACCGATTGAGTGTAAAGGAACAGTTCATCCCAAAATCAAAAACACATTTATCCTGTTACCTGTAGTGACATTTATCCATCGAGTCTGTTCTGGAGTGAGTTGCAGAGTTTTGGAGATGTCTGCTTTCTTTTGAATATAATAGATCTAAATGGCACTCAGCTTGCTAAAAGTGCTAAAAAATACATTTGAAAAACTCAACAGCAACGTCTTTTTTTTCAGAAATCATGACCCAGGAGTAATCCTGAAAATCCAGACCTTGGTGTGAGCAATTTCACCAACCATATCACCGTGCAGAAGGAAGCGTATAGCTGCTCACAGTCTCACAAAGCCAGACCTCTGTCCTCAGCGCTCAGCACTGGAGAAAGGTCGGGCTCCACACATGATCATTCAGCTACATGGGAATAAAACCTGGTTTGTTTGTGTTTCTTTAAACCAATCACAATCGTCTTTGGCGGCACGTAGTTCAGATTACAGCAACCAGTGCCGGGACGGGATCTTGTTTCAGTGGAACACGTCACGAGGTGAGGCTGGGCATTAAAATGGTTAAATCACCACAAAAGAAAAGGTAACAGCTGTTAGCTTGTCTAAATTGTTACCATTAGTGACCCAGATGCTAATTAGCCATTTTCAGTGTCTGGGTTGCTATCACGGAGGTCATTCTTGTTTCCAGAAAAAACACAGATAGCAGATGTCGCCTGAAAGAAAAACATTTTTAAAAAAATCATCCAATGGCAGGCTTATGTCCAGAGTACATCCAGTGACTCAGACTAATCTAATATCTTCAGTAACCAGGTCATGGCTTCTGGAAAGAGACGTTGCTGTTGAATTTTTCAAATGTTTTTTTTTTTTTTTGCACTTTGAGCACCACAAGCTGAGTGCCATGTAGTTCCATAATGAGAAGGCAGACATCTCTATGACTGTAAATCTCCCAAATTCTGCAACTCACACCAAAAAAAAAAACAATCTAGATGGTTAAACAGCACTTTGGCATGAGGTGTCCCCTTAACAATCTACACTCAGCACTGAGTCCTGATAGATGGGGAGCTGTAACAATGCTCAGTGACCACAGGAACTTACAATATGCTACCTTCATGATGAAGTGTCTACATAGAAGTAAACAGTGAAAAGGAGCAGGCAGAAGATACAGATTAGCTCATTTGTAAAACTATCAGTAGCCGACTAAACTGAACGCTAATTTCAACATCTCTAAATAAAGACGTAAACACAAAAAGATACAAATGAACACGGCAGATAAAGAGAACCAGTCACAATGAGTATCATCTGAAACTGACCCAGAAAGGCCTTCCTCTCCATCCTCTGAGCGACACAAGAGGACCGGCAGGCTCCGGGCCTCCAGTCCTCCTGCGCGCCGGGGGGTGGGGGGTGGGTGGGGGCAGCATCAGTAGCAGCAAGTCCCAACAACGGCTCAGAGAGCGAACGCCGAAAGAGATCATCGTCAGTGTAGTGTGCCAAGTTGTGAAGTATCTTCTTCCACAGTTTTAGGGGTGTACCAAGCTTGGTAGCATTTAAATTTAATGCCTACAAATAAATACGATCAAAAAGAGGCTTTTTTTTTTGTTTTTTTTTTGTTTACAAATCCAGAGTTTTGTAGCTGTACAGTGTCGAAGCGTCCAGGAGTGTTAGTAGCTTTTTTTCTTTTCTTTTTTTTTCCTTTTTTGTCTTTTTTTCTGAAAGGCTTCTATGGAATTGGAAGAACCATTTGGAGAACATCACATCTGCAGAGACCGCCGCCTCCTCCTCTCGCACCCGCTGCTTATTCATGGGAAGCATCTACAGTAGTGCAGGCAGTTAGAGAGACTGGCAAAGGGCCACGGGAAGATCCCGCCACCCTTTGAACTTTGAAGGCATGCTGTACTACAGTACCTCAGTGAAACTCGAGCTTATAGGACAGGTCCTCTCTTTCAAGTGCAATAATGTTAAGGAAATACAGACAGAACATCACTCCCCCTAACAAGACAAGGCAAACAATTCTTCATTTGTGCATTAGTGTCTTTCTTTAATGGGTCCATGTGCAGTGTTTTGGGGCGTGGGGCAGAAGGGTGTTGCTGCCCTTGCATTGTCCGAGTAGATTCCCTCTGCAGGTACACAGACAGAAGACGTTGCTTGGTGAGACTCGGTGAAGAGTCCCGGAGCGACTATCCGTTTAATCCTTAGTAGACAGTGTGCTTATGTTAGTGTAAAGTCCCTCCGCGGAGGTTGAGATGCTTTGGAGAACTGATGCTTCAGTTCCTGCTTTAATTCACATATTCAGTGCACTCCTCGAGTTAAACTTTTTTTGTTTTTTTTTTTTTTTGTTCTGTTCCAGGCAGCGTCAGTGCCGCACTTCATTATCAATGAGGCTGTCCTCACCAGACTGGAAGTCCTCATTCAGGCCGTTTTCCACATTGATTATTTCCTCGTCCTGCGAGGACCCCTGGCCGTCGTCCTCGCCGCTGCCTGAGCCGGCCTCCTCTGAATTTGGGTCTTGAAGTACCTGAGCAATGTACATTTGCTGTGGGGGAGAAAATGAAATAAAATGTTAAGTTCTGATACCAGTTTTATGGTTTCAGAATAAGTTCTCTTTACAACAATATGCTGTTTCTATGGGTCCTAAGACGTCCTGCACTTTAGCTAGTTTATCTGAATATTTGAAACTCACTTCATCTAACTTGAAGCAGTCAGTGGAGGTATTAATTTGTCTTTTGCCCCGTCAGTACATATCAGGGGGACGTGAGCATTATTTTGTTACACAAACCAATCATCCAATTAAGCTGGAAGTAGAGGATGTACTACTATATTACTACTACTACTACTACTTCTTACTACTACATCCATAGAGCAAAGTTCTCGAGGTCTCAAAGTTCAGTGGAATAATTCAGGATCGAGTTAAAGAAGTACTCTGAGTCTATTCAAATTATAAACAAGAAATGCACTCAGCAGTATTATAATACAAGAATTTTTTGAAGAAAACTTATAGTTAAGTTATTTATAATTTATTTCTTACTATTCATTCTGGTTTTTTAATATCACATTCACTTTATGTAAGTGTGTTGTGTGGCTTTGGTAGTATGTCCACTCTCTTTCCACTGTTTAAACATGAGGCTCATATTGTTAGAAAATAAACATGAACACATACTGCTGCCTTGTTGGCGGCAGTGGCGCATACTGGACGCCCGTTCTCCATCCCGTCCACATCCTGGGTGTCAATCTAGGATAGAAAACATACATTTAACAGAAGCAGTTGAATATAATTCTGCTCTGAAACACTGGTGAATTTATAAAACATGAATAATGCATTTAAAAGTTGACTGTCTTGTTACCTTGTAGTTGTGAGCACTGAGATATTTAAAATGTCCGAAGCAGACGTGAGAGAGGCAGATGATGATTGTGATGATCAGAACTATGAACGTGAACATGGACGTTGCAGCTGAAAACCCTGCGGGGACAGAAACGCAGAGGGACAATCGTGTAACAGGTTTTTTGTAATTAATAAAGCTCCAGACCAGAGCGGCAGATGTACTGTAATTAAATTTGGACATGTGTTGGGACATTAGTGCCCAGCAGATGGAGTCCTCATCTCACCCGAGCGAACAGTGGAGAAGAACAGAAGCCAGAACAGACAGAGAATAGGAGCGGCCACCACTTGGTTAACGGCTCCAGAGTGGATCTTTTTGTCCAGTTTGGATGGCAGGTAGGCGTAGTACATGTTGTACCTGTCCGCGAGGTGCTTCAGCAGCATGTACATCAGCCCTGAACAGAGGAGGACGACAAAACAGTTAGAGGAACTAATCCAATTAGGTCTGCCGATAAGCTTCTGTGTGGAGAACAGAACCACTGAATGCTCTGTGTTCATCCTGCAGGGGGTTTTATTTAGCATGCTATCTTGATGTAAAGCAGCAGCTGGCAGGACTCACCAAAAGGGACGATGATCGGGCATGTGATGCTGTAGGTCATGACCACGGTGAAGACACACATCATCCAGGCATAAGCTGCTCCAAACTGGAACTCATAGGCTTGGTGCTACGCAGACAGAATGACAATTTACTTGCACACATATATAACTTAACATAAAAATAAAACTTAAATAAAACCCTGGATAAACACATTTCATTTTCTATATTTTCTTCACAGTGGAAGATATTTTGTTATTTAAAAGCTTTTATTATAAAATAGAAAAATCAGCAAATGTTGGGTTTTCATCAAATGTACCTTAACATAAATCCTATACAGCTGACAGCAACATTAAACAGTAAATTAAAGCAGATAACTGAAAATACAAACAGTGACGTAGGACAGAAACTAAACTTCAGACCACCGAGATTCAGTTAGAAGCTACAAAAGTACTGAGAGCTGAACACACACACACACAGACTTTTAAAAATGTCTCTCTGGTCTCCTGCACAGGCTTGAGTTGAGTCATAAAAAACAGAACTTATCTACTG